>RJWM01019568.1:6769-39858 GCA_004363535.1 Dasyprocta punctata | reverse complement strand
AGCAACCAAGGAAGTAACTATGAGTTTTTACTCTTAGCAGCACACCTTTTTCTTATAAACTTGAAGAGAAAAGCAAGAGTTAAGCAATGTATTTTCAAACTTGGGAAAATATTTCCTGTGAGTTCTCAAGGTCTTACAGTTCTTATTCTTGGGTTCCTGGTGAGGAAAGAAATCGAAGGACCATCAAAACCCATCCTCTGCAGGGATGAGTTATGTACGGGACTTTTCAAAGGGAAAGGAAGAATTGCTAGTAAGGGTGCTCATAAAAGAAGGGTGTATAGCCTCTTTTATAACTGAAAGAAAGTGACTGAAATTGTCTTCTTCAGTTTCTCTCTTAACTGAAGTAAAGCTTCCTATAAATTGTCAAATATGTTTCCATCTCTAGAGAATTAAAGGGCCCAGTAATAGTTTCTCAGGGCTCACGTTTTTAGAAGACCAAAAACTCTTTTAATCCTCAAACATAGATTTCATTCTAGTGTCTTCGCAATTCGTCTTCACTTCCAATTTCTTTCAGTATAGAACAGTAACATTATCCATTCTGTATCAGTATCATTGCCTATAGTCTAGATGTATTTTGGAAATAAGCAATCCTTATAACTAATAAAAAGAGAAGAATGCTACAAACAAATAAACAAATTCACATATATATCTTAATTTTAAGTAACAAAAACTTGTAAAACTTTTACTGGTCAAGGAGGATGAAGAATAAGGAGCTTTTAATTTCTCTACATTACCTTTGCTCAAGCTACAGGTAGTAGAAGTAACTGTCACTTTTTATGACCCAATATTATTTTTAAAGAATTGACCATACATAGAATTTTTAGATTTGTCTAAGTACTATAGCAAGAAATGTAAAAGCATGCTTTGTGCCTTTGTACCTATTTATGTTACACAAGATGATCATCAATGCAGAGGATCAGCTTTTGGTGTTATCCAAAACATAAACAGAAATACCAAGCAGAGAGATAAGATATATCACTCTTCTTATGAGATAATTCACTAATGGCTCATTAGATACAATTCTATAATTGGTGTGCCAGATCTTGGGCTTCAGTTTAATTGGTAAGTGATCAGCACCCTCTTTCTCCTAAAGCAATATTTCTAATACCACAAAGCAAGAATGTTTACCCTACTCATTAGTTGATCTGCATCTCATTATATACATGCTCTCTTCCTGGTTCAGCCTCCAAATCTTCCCACTTATCTCCAAATTCCACTCCCCATTGGATATCACTAGCAGACAATGTGAGGGAATAGGAAAATGTTTCTTACCATCTTTCAACTTATTCACTCTTGTAATCAAGCTAGGATTGGTTATTAGCATGGCTAGTTCTCTATCAAAATCTGGATGCATAAATCATAGGAAACATAAGAAACTTAAAATTCAGTTGACCTTTTCTTCTCATAGATGAGGATATTGATTCTGAGACAGATTATACAGTTGTTTTCAGGAAGGCCAACAGTGTAATTCTCCAAACAGAATTTAAACTTACATCTTTATTTCCCAAGGCTAAGGGTCCCTGCATGATCAGTTGTTTCAAATTGTGACATATGTTTATGTGACCGAGGGTTTTATTTAACATTTAGTATGCTATATCTTTTTCCAAACTTGAATAAGACAACATCATTTTTTAAAAAACTAATAACATTTTGCATACAAAATTGAAATTTCCTGATTCCCTGGAATAAATGGTAGATTCCATGATGATGTATGAATTCCCACATGACTGTCATTTGCTACATGCGATGAGAGCATGAACTTCTCAATCTCCATTATTCTCCGCTGCCAACTCAGTATGAAAGCTGAGTTTGAATTGTCATTTGTTAATTTATGCCAAGTTTACATCATCCATTGATGTGACTTGTCTGTCTCATTGCCATTTGTGCTTGAAACTTTCATAATGCACACTACATGCTTGCCCTCTGCCATGCTATATTAATGGTGCACAAGATCAGAACACTAAAAACAAAATGGTTCCACTCTCAGTTATCCTCTTAATAGTGAATGGTGTTTCCATTCCTCCAGTATCTCAAGCCAAGCACTACAGAGTCATCACTGACTCACTTTTCACCCACACTCACATCCCATCTATCTAAAAAACTTTTTAAAGTACATCCAAACTCCAGGAACTCCTCACCACCTCCACTGAGGGTGTGTGTGTTGGGGGGGCCCTACTCTAAGATTGTCTTATCCTTAACCTGAAGTGTGCAAATAACCATTTGGCCATCCTGCTTCCTTGTTTGTGCCTGTACAGACAAATATTGTAACAACACTGCTCAAAACCCAATAGCTATCATTTTACTATATTGAATGTACAAGCGCCCTTGTGCCCACTTGTCCTAGTTTCTCCTCTCTCTGTCCTCAGCATCTCACTGACTTCATCTCCCATTTCTCGTTCTCTGGAGTGTTCCCTTTCATCCACATAAGACTTTTTTTTGTCTTGTAACATATAATACTAAATATATGTGTTTTCCATAACATTTGCAAAACAAATGGTTAAACAAATGAATGCAACAGCGAATGTAGTAAGAATATGCTAAATGTTTCTAATCACAGGGCAACTAATAATTTGAAAAGGAGCAGGGAAGTCATCTCCTGCAACATAAGAGACAACATCAATGTGTTGAGAGCTGAATTTAAAACAGGACTAAAATTTTACCAAATAGGAATGGTGATGAGAAAGATCATCAAAGAAATTGCTGTACTCAGGCCAGTGATCATAAAGAAATAAGAGGAATCTGAATTAAAGAATAATGTCTACAGGAAAAGAAATTATGGTGAAATGATGGTGGGGGAAATGAATGAGAGAACTTGGAGTAATCTAACAATTATTTTAGTAAGGCTACTGAGACAGAAAGGAGCAGGTAGTTAGTGAGCAGATACTCAAAATTAAAATTTATGATTTCAGGTCTTGTTGATAATGACAAGGTTTAAGAATGGCACAGACCATAGATATCTGAAGTGAGTAGAGGAAAATGATCCTCTATGCCACAGAAGTCCAGAAAAAAAGCAGGGGTAAATATTCTGTTTGCATAAAATATGAACTTCAAACCAAGAATGATCAAAAGAGATAAAGAAGGTCACAACATATATGTTAGGGGAAAAATTCAAGAGGAAGAGACAACAATCATAAATATATATGCACCAAATATGGGAGCACACAATTATATAAGACAATTATCAATAGACATGAGAAATCAAATAAACAATAACACAACCATAACAGGGGACCTTAATATGCCATTGTCACAAAAAGACAGATCAACTAGACAAAAAATCAGCAAAGAAATATCAGAACTGAACCAAACCTGTGACTAAATGAACTTAGTAGATGTTTAAAGAGTGTTTCACACAAGAACAGAATACACATTCTTCTCAGTTGCACATGGGACATTCTGTAAAATAGACCATATAAGAGCCCATCAAACATGCTTAAGTAAATGCAAAGGAATTTAAATTATCTCATACATGTTACCTGACCATCTGCAATGAAATTGAAATTAATGGCAAAAGAAACCATACAAACTACATAAACACATGAAAATTAAATAACATCCTCCTGAACAACCAATGGTTCACAGATAAAATTAAAGAAGAAATTAAACTACCTGCAATGCAGATACAATATACTGAAACCTGTGAGACACAACGAAAGCAGTTCTAAGATGGAAATATATAGCAGTGAATTCTCACATCAGGAAAACAGAACGAGCACAAATAAATGACCTGCTATTACACCTCAAGTTTCTAGAAAAAGTAGAGCAAGTCAAGCTCAAAGCCCACCCAAGGGAGGAAATTATAAAGATCAGAGCAAAAATTAACCACAATTGAGAATAAGAAAAACATACAAAGAATTAATGAATTGAAGAGTTTGTTATTTGACAGCATAAATAAAATCGATAAACCCCTAGCTAGCCAACTTCATCTAAAAAAGGAAAGAAAATACTCAAATTCATGCAATCACAAAGGAAAAGGGTGAAATCACTTCAGATCTTGTGGAAATTCAGAAGACCATCAATACCTACTTCAAAAATCTTTACTCTCATAGGATGGAATACACTTAAGAAACGGACAGATTCCTGGATAGGTATAAATTACCAAAGCTGAATCAAGAGGACATAAAAATCCTGATTAATCCAGTATGAGTTAATAGAAATTGGAAATGTAATTAAAAACTTACCAACAAAGAAAAACCCCAGGTCCTGAAGGATTCACTGGTGAGTTCCACAAGAAATTTAGAGAAGATTTAATGCCAATACTCCTCAAACTCTTTAATGAAATTCAGAGGGAAGCAGTACTCCCTAACTCATTCCTGGAGGCAAGTATTACTCTGCCAGAGAAAAAAAGCCATCTATGACAAACTAACAGCCAACATCATACTAAATGGACAAAAACTGAAAACTTTCATTCTAAAATCAGGAACAAGGCAAAGATGTCCACTATCACCATGCCTTTTCAATAGAGTTCTAGAAACACTAGCCAGAGCAATTAGACAAGAGAGAGAAATAAAAGAAATAATAACAGAAAAGGACAAAATTAGCTTATCATTATTCATAGATAACATGGTACTCTCCATAGAAGATCAAAAACAAAAACAGTGACAAAAAACTCCATCAAAAGACTTCTAGCTTTAATGAGCAAATTCAGTAGCATACCTAGATACACAATCAACACTCAAAAATCAATAACATTCTTATACACAAACAACAAACTCACTGAGAGAGAAATTAGGGAAACCATAGTCTTCACAATGGCCTCCAAAAAAAGAATTACTTCCAAATCACTCTAACAAAGGAAATAAAAGACCTATATACTAAAAATTACAGTACTCTGATAAAGGAGATAAAAGAGGAAATATCAGAAAATGGAAAGATATCCCTTGCTCATGGAAGAACCAACGTAGTGAAAATGGCCATACTCCCAAAGCTGTTGTACAGATTCAATGAAATCTCAATTAAAATATCATTGGCATACTACACAGAAGTAAAGAAAACTTTTCTAAAATTCATTTAGACAGAAGAGACTTAGAATAACAAAGGCAATTCTGGGCAACAAAAGCAAGATGGGAGTCATCACAATCCCTGACTTAAAATTATACTACAAAGCTACTGTGATAAAATCAGCATGGCACTGAGAGAAAACAAAAACAGACCTGAGGATCAGTGGAACAGATTAGAAGATGCAGACACAAGTACAAACACACTCAGCCACTTTATCTTTGGCAAAGGGACCAAACATGCTCACTGGAAAAAAAAAAAAGCCTCCTTAATAGGCAATACTGGAAAAACTGGCTCTCTACATGGTGAAGACTAAAACTAGACCCATATCTATCATCATGCACTGAGCTGAAGTCAAAACAGATGAAAGAATAACATATTAAAAAATCTTGATGACATAGGGGCAAGCAGAGAGTTTACAAACAAAAACCAAACTGCATATGAAATACTTTGAAGAATCAACAACTGGGATCTCATCTTACTAAAAAGTTTTTGTACCTCAAAAGAAATCACCAAGATTGAAAATAACACCCATGAATTGGGAAAAAAATATTAACCAACTGTTCCTCAGACAAAGGTCTTTTATCTAGAACATATAAAGAAATAAAACATTGTGCCCCCAAATTCAAAGATCCAGTCCAAAAATAGGCATCTGAGATGAATACACACTTCTCAGATGAAGAAATACAAATGGCAAATAAATATATGAAAAAATGTTCAATATTATTGGTAATTCAAGAGATGCAAATTAAAACAACACTGACATTCCATCCCACTCCAGAAAGAATGGCTATCATGAAGATATCAACCAATAACAAATGCTGGTAGGGCTATGGGGTAAAAGGAACCCTTCTCCATTATTGGTGGGAGTATATACTGGTGCAACTAATGTGTCTATCAGTATGGAGATTCTTCAAAAAGCTAGGATTAGAGATAACATTCTACCCAGCTATTCCCTTTCTGGGTATCTTCCCAAAAGAATTAAAAATACCATACCATAGCAATATATATGCACCCATGTTTATAGCAGCACAGTTTGTAATAGCTAGATCCTGGAAACAGCGTAAATACCCAATGTCTTAATTACTTTTCTCTCATTGCTGAGAAAAAACACTTGACCCCCAAAAGGAAGAAAGGAAAGGTTTATTTATCTTACAGTTTGTGGAGGTTTTAGTCCATAATCAGCTAGCTCCAAGGTAGAGTGGCATGGTACAGGGGCAACAGTTCATGGTGGCAGAAGATAGCAAAGCAACAAGAGCAAAAGGAGGGGAGAACAAACCCCTTCTCCTCCCTTATAAGTAGACTACCCCTCCCCTAGGATAGGCGTAGCACTTACACCACCTCTGTGCACTCCTCTTGCACAGGCTCAGGATGTTTACAAAGTAAGGAATTTGGCTCCCTACTGAGTCTCTTCCCTAAACTAAACCTCTCAAATTGACACAGTGTATCAACTATAACACCCATCAACTGAGAAATGGATAAAAATACAGGAATTTTTATACAGTGGAGTACTATTCAGCCATAAAGAAGGATAAGCTTCAGACTTTTATAGGAAAATGAATACCACTTGAGATCATACTCATAAGTGAAATAAATCAGACTCACACATGTGAACATCATATTGTCGCCCTGATGTGAGAAATTGAGAAAGTAATTAAGGTCTGAAATGTGCAGTAGATATTGGAAAGAAATTGATTAAAAGGAAAAAGTAACTAGGATAGAGGAAATGGGAAAGGAAGAAGGAAAAATGGAGAAAAATGTAAGTTAGCTACACTGCTAGTGACTCTTAGTTCACTGAAAAGGAAGTTTTGGGCTAATATCGATTGGAGAATTTTTTATGCCTGTATTTCATACTCTGAGTAACTACTTAAAAATGACATGCAGTGTGTTAACTCTTTTTATTCTATTAATGTATTATGAAATTCTGTTTTACCTTTTTTCCATAAAATAAAAAATACACTCTTACAAATAAAATTTGTATATTTCACTAAATAATAAGCTTCATTGTCTAGTTTGCAAGACGTCTGCATATTTTTAAAATTTATTCATGTTCTATAGAGGCATATTTCAAATAATTAAAAGAAATAAGATATAATAGGTTTGGTATGGAGTAGAGAATCATTTACAATCACATGTTTAGTAAATGGGCTAACAAAATTACTGTTTATCCATACCAACAAAATTGTTAAGACTATAATCATTATTCATATTTATACTTCAAAAACCAAGCCTTTGTGAGTTATATACTCTGCTTATTCATTTATAAGTACTCGGCATAAAATTAGGTTTTTACAAAGAAATTTTTCTTGAATACATTTTATGAATTTTGTATCACAAATCTATCACTTAAAACAAAATTTAGGGCAAAGCCGAAGGTGTCCTCTCTACTTTATTTATCTAATCTGAGGTAATCTCAAAATCTTTTCATTCCCACATTTTGTCTTCTGTTTCTTTCCTTTTAATTTAGTCATAATGTATGATATATATATATATATATATATATATATATACATCTGTCATATGAACATATGAAAAAATATAGTTATGTAAATTTGAATATAACACATGTATAAACAAATGTACACAGACCTTTAAACTGTATTTATACTTACATTTAAAAAGTTGTGATGATTAAGCTTGATTAGCTTTGGAGCTGCCAGCGGATTTGTCCTACATACTTCTGGGTATGTCTGGATGGGTCATGGAAACATAACATAGGGTACTGTATCTATTCCCTTACCCTTTCCTCTCCATCATTGTTTCCCTCGTCTGCTTCTCAGTCACTATGAATTAAGCATATTTGCTCCATCATGCCCTTCCACCATGATATCTCTGTCCTGGGCCAGGCCAGTGATGGATCAAATCCGCTAACAACATGAGTCAAATTTCTTTTCCTTTAATTTGGGTGTCTAGGGTATTGTGGCTCAGAGATGAAAAAGCTACTATGAAAAATTAGTACTAAAATGGGCTGCTTCTTCAGAAGCTCATAGGTAAGTTTTTCCTGAGTTTTGAAAAATACTGTAACTTTTGAGACTTAGGGAAGGACTTAGAGATTATGACCAGGATAATTGTATCATGTTGTTATTTAATATCAGTGTTTCCCATCCCTCTATCCACGGTACTCTCCCAAACTCTGGTGACCATCATTCAATTTTCAGTTCTATGCAACCATATTTTTCGTATTCCAAACATGAATAGATAATGGTATACTTATCTTTCTGTGCCTTACTCATTACACCTAATATAGTGACCTTTAATTCCACTGATGTTCTTACAAATGATAGTATTTTATTGTTTTTACGACTAAGTAGTACTGTATTGGGTAGGCATATAATATTTTCTTTGTCCATTCATCTCTTAATCTCTTAATGGATACTTACGTTGTTTCCACTTCTTGGTGATATAGAAAGTGCTGAAATAAACATGCCACAGAGTAAAGATGCTACATGATTCTATCTCCTTTTGATATATACCCTAAGTGGGATTGTAGGCCACATGAACGTTTTCATGTCAACTGTTTGAGGAATTTCCATGCAGTTTTCTATAATGGATATACTAATTTATGTCCACATTAAAAATATGTAAAAGTTTCCTTTTATTAACATCTCACCTACATTTGTTTGTCTTTTTTACAATAACCATCCTAAGTGGAGTGAAATAATATATTATTATTTGGTTTGTATTTCCCTGATTGTTGAGTATTTATTGTTCTATAAATAATATTGTGTACCTACTGGCCATTTGGGTTGCTTCTCTGGAAAATGTCTATTTGGATCTACTGTCCATTTTTAATTTAATTTGGGTTATTTTGCCATATATAGTCTGGTTTATAACCCTTATCAGGTGTATAGTTTGCAAACATTTTCTCACATTCTCTAAAACATCTCATAATGTTCTTCATTGTTTCTATGGCTGTGAAGATGGTTTTTACTTCAATACAATCACATTACTTTTGTTTTTATTCCTGTGACTTTAGGGGTCTTACAAAAATCGTTATGCATTCCAATGTCCTGCATCCATTATGGGTTTTTTTGTTTTGTTTTAGTAGTTTCACAGTTTCGGGTCTTACATCTCTATAGTCCATTTAGAGTAGATTTTTTTCTAAGTGGTGAGAGAAAGAAGCATATTGCATTCTTCTACATGTGGATATCCATTTTTCCCAGCAACATTTACTGAAGATACTCTTCTTTCCCCAGTTCATGTAAAAGAAGAGTTGGCTCTAGAAACATGGGTTTACATGTAGTACATAGCTTGTGTTCCACATGTGTATTTTTATGTCACTACTCTGCTGTTACAGCTTTATAAAATGTAATGAAATCAGGTAGAGAAATATCTCCAGCTTTGTTTTCTTTGCTCAATGTTTCTTTGCCAAGTCAGGGCATTTTTTGTGGTCCTATATAATTTTTAGATTGTTTTTCTAGTAGTGTGAAGAATGTCACATTTCAATTGAGTTTATATTCAGTCTGCATATGGCATTGGACAGTATAGATACTTTAACAAGACTGATTCTTCTAATCCATGGAAACATAATGCCTAACAAACTTTTGGTGTGTGAGTGTGTGTGTGTATGTCAGTGTGTGTGTCCTATTCAATTGGTTTAATAAATCTTTCATAGTTTCCATTGTAGAGCTATTTCACGTTCTTCCTAAATTTACTCCTGGACTTTTTTTGTAGCTGTTGGAAGTGGAACCCTTTCTTGAATCCTATTATATAACATCTGCTAGTGGGGTACAAGAACACTATAGTGTTTGTACATTGATTTTTTTATCATGCAACTTTCTTGGTTTATTAGTTACAATATTTTATGGTAGAATTTTTGAGGTTTTTCATACATTAATATCAATCATCTGAAAAAAGTGACAAATTTAACTTCTACCTTTCCAATTTAGATGCCTTTTCTTTCCCTTGTCTAGTTTCACTGGTTATATTAAATAAAAGTATCCATCCTTATCCTGTGAATCTTAGAGAGAGAAAAAAGACTTAGCTTTTCCCACATTCACTATGACTTTAGCTTTAGCTTGTTATAAGTGGCCGTTTATATGTTGAGCCACTTTGTTTCCATAACTAATTTTCTCAGAGTTTTTATCATAAGTGATGTTAAATTTTATTAAATGCCTTCTCTGTACCTATTGAGAAGAACAGATGCTTTTAACCTTCATTCTATTGATGTATTATATCAGTGTTACTTATTGGTATTCACAGAACTTTCCCTGCATCCTGGGGATGATGGTAAAATTCTTTAAAATAATGATGTATTTGACTTGCCAGTATTTTGTAAAGGAGTTTTGCACTTACATTCATCATAATATTGACTTGTAGCTTTCTTCATCGTTTTCTTCTGTGCTTTTGTTATCAGGCTACTACTGATTTCAGAGAATGAGTTTGGAAGGATTCTTTCCTATTTAGTGTTTTAGAATACTTTACAAATTAGTATTAACACTTTAAATGTTTCACAGAACTAAGCAGTTGGGCGTGGTGGCACGCACTTGGGAAGCTGAGGTAGGAGGATCACTTCAAGTTCAAGGCCAGCCTGCGCTACATAGTGAGTTCAAGTCTAGTTCAAACTACATGGTGAATTCTTGTCTCAAGATAAATGAGTAGATAAATAAATAAATAAATAAATAAAAATAAGGAACTCAGCAGTGAAGCCATCTCTTCCTGGACTTTTCTATGGCAGGAGACTTGTTATTTCTGATGCAATTTCATTACTTGCTATTTGTACTTTTGGGTTTTCTATTTCTTCATGATTCACTCCTGGGAAGGTAAAGGCATCTTACAATTCAGGTTATTGAATTTGTTGACATAGTGTAGTCTATCATAATCTCTAGTGATTTTTTATAGTTCTGTGATATCTATTATAACTTAATTTAGATAAGGATTTCTCAGTTTTATTGTTTCATAGAATTAGCTCTGCATTCCACCGATATTTTGTATTTTCCAGCTTTTATGTTACTTATTTCTGCTCTAATCTTTATTGTTTCTTTCCTCGAATCTTGAGTTTGACTTACTCTTGTTATTTAGTTCTTTGAAATTAATGACAGGTTATTTGAGATCTTTTTTCTTTAGTGATGTAGGCATTAGTTACTATGAATGTTCCTCTTACTACTGCTTTTGCTATATGTCACAGGCTTTGACATGTTGTTTCCTTTTGTTTCACGAAAGTTTTGAATTTCTTCATTTTCCATAATTTGTTTTTCAAGCATAGCTTGCTTTATTTCCATGTATTTGTATGTCTTCCAAATATTTTATAGCAATTTTTGTTTTGCTTTTTGACAAGAAATAATACTTGACATGACTTTAGTGTTTTAATATTCATTGAGACTTTTTTAAAAACTATTTTATGATATGTCCTAGAAAATTTTCCATGTACTGATGAGAAGAAGTTGTATTCTGCACTATAGGACAAAATGTTCTGTAGACATTTAAATCAACTGTAAAGTCCTTTTAATCTGTTATTGCCTAGTTGATTTTCTGTCTGGATGATATGTCAATTGTTTAAAATGGAGTTTTTAAGTCCCCTGCTGTATTACACTGGCATCAATCTCTTTCTTCGGGTCTATTAATGTTCACTTTATGTACTTGGATGCTCTGACTTTGGGTGTATACATAATTATAATTTTTATTTTCTGTTGCTGAATTGACCACTTTATCATGAGGTAATGGCCTTTCTTATTGCTCTTTCCTACTGTTAAGTCTATTTTATTGAACTACGGTCACACCTGCTTTTGAACCATTTTTTTGGGTGAAGTCTAATTCTGCAAGGTAGTCATTAACCCATTATGAATAAGCAGTAGAATAGAGATTGGCAGACACCTTGAATTCATAGTTGTTGGTATCATACCTAACAAAACAGCTCAGCAAGTCAGAGATTCACCCCTTTATCCTCTTAAAAAGGGAAAATTAAAGGTCCCTCTGCTTAGATTCTAAGATCGCACTGGAGGTTAGGGGTGCTTGGAAATGATTCCTCAACAATCTATTATCTTAATTCTCCCAAAACACAATCTTCTTACATTTATTCCAAACTAATGGAAAAGAGAAGACAAAACATAGCATTTCAATAATTTTCCTTCATTTTGTCTGTGAATAGATTTGGTTTTTTTTTTTTTTTTTTTGTGGCACCGGGGATTGAACTCACAACCTCGCGCCTGCCAGGGCAGGCGCTTAAGGCACTGAGCCAAACTCCCAGCCCTGATTCTTTGAGGCAGGGTCGCACTATGTAGCTCAGGCCAAATAGGTTTGTTTAATTACTTCATACCTCAGGACAAAATTACTCTCTTCTAAACACTTATTTTTCACATTGCAATTGTAGTTGCATATTAATATGAAGTTCATAAGAGTAAGCCCAGAAATAAGGTTTAGAAACTATATCAGTATGTATTTATGTACAGTTACGTCTTGCTTAATGACAGAGATATGAGAAGAGTATTATTAGGTAGGTAAACAGAATAGAGGGTACTTTCACAGAATAAGATGGCTTTAAAAATTATTTTCATTAATTTTCCAGGTAATGTTCTCAATTTTATGAAAACAATCTTGTTCATCCTTAATTTTTACAAAACACTTTATTTCTTGCCTTTTAAAAGTGAGATGAGTTGTCACTGTCATCGTCGACTATCTCCTAACACAAGAAAGAATAGTAGGTAGGCAATAGGAATAGATAATACTACATTCCTAGTAACTTTTTGAAAAAAATATTTATTTTATATAGGACACTTGTAGCAAAATACAAAATCTTGCCATGTTTCATTTGCATAAATTAATGATAGAGATCATGAAAAGTTCAAATTTTGAAAATGTAGTTTTACAACCATTACCGATGCTTCACTGAAATGTGTTTAGCATTAGAAAGAAACTGTTGAAATTTTAATTTTATAAAATGGTACAAAGATAGGATCATTTTAAAATAGAGAATATCATTGCAAATCAAGATAAACATCTTTCTGTGTTTCAACACCTGTCTGATTCCTGTCAAAACAGCACTGTTTACCTAGCTTGTCAGAGGAAGAACCAGAGAACTTGTGAAGTAGAAGAAGTAGCTTTAAGCAAAATAAAATAACAATATACAATGAAGTTATTTCAGTTTCAAAGGAAGGGAAAATAAAAGTAACCTGAAGACAAAAACATTAGTACAACCACAAAATCAAACTGAAAGCATTGTACTCTTTCTCATAATACAAGGTTTTACTTGGTATTCTAAACTTCATCACTAATTAGCAATTTCCTGCTCCCGTGGGTTTCCGAGATGGAGGCACAGACATATTGATCTAACAGACTGTAAAGTATCACCTTTCAGTAAGTACCCAAATGGTGTTACAACATACAGCATTTTACAGTAGCTAGAAATCAGGACACTACTGTATCTATCTCATTATTATGAAACAAGACAAATCTTGGTTCCTCCATAAATGAGAAAACAAATGATTGCTACAAACTTCAGTATCCCACTGTTTCATGTGTTATCCATTTAAATTATTTAATTAAAACTTTGAACATATAAATACTGTGTTGTATGGGGAGAGACAAAAGACTAAATGATATTATAATTCAGTATATGAAAGTGAAGTTCATGAAAAATTTTTAATATAATAAGAGTATCTATAAGTGTAAATAAATCCTCTAAAGAAAACATTTAGACATGTGAATGAGGCAGAAGGAATGGAAGTAAGAGAACATCATGAGATGAACTTTGGATTTATTAGGAAATAAGCAAAGTGTTTTAAGTAGGAGTTTTGCTAAAACGTTATTCTTTCAAAGGCATCATGTGGCACCGTCTTAGTCAATTTTAGGCTGCTTTAATTTACAAAAGACAGACATTTATTGCATACAGATTTCAATACTGAGCAGCTGAAGATCAAGGCATCAGTGTCTGCTGAAGGCCTGGGCTCCACCAACGGCAACTTTTGTGTCCTCCCTGAGTGGAAGGAATGAACAAGCTCTCTCAGAACTTTTTCTAAGGGTGCATCTATTCATGTGGGTGGAGCTTTTGTTACCCAATCACACCTAAATGCCCCATGCTCTTAACATCACCAGTTTCAACTTTTGATTGCAACATAAATTTTGAGGTACACAAACATTCAGACCATAGTGTATCTTTATCATTGTGAAAAGTCTCCACCAAGAGAGAATTGGTACTGTGATATACAATTTTTAAGCACTAGTGTTTGATTAGAACTGGATAGCAAAACCTATCTAAGAGGTGCAATATAAAGACAGAAGAGACTGCAGAACAATGGATGTAATTACACAAAACGAGCCACTGTTGTCAAAGCTGAGTGTGGCTACTAATCATGATGTCAGCTTGAATGGGTCAAGAATCTCCTCGCAGATCAGAAAGCAGTTCTGGCTGTGTCTATGCATGATTGATACGCAAACCAGGAAACGGAAGAGGAGAAACATACACTGGGCATGGGTCACACCGGTCAATAGACTTTTAGTCTGGATGTAATAAAAAGGGAAAAAAGAAGGAACTCGGCCTGTGTTCTGGAGGGCTACAGTCTTAGCCCCTGTCTCTGGATGTCAGTCTCCACTTTCTTCTGATTTCCAAAGTAGAATTGCTGCAGCAACACTGTAAGTTTCCACACTTGTAACAGTGGACTGGTGCTGCACTTCTTTTTTTTTTTTTTTTTTTTTAATTTTTTTTTTTTTTTTTTTTTTTTTTTTTTTTTTTTTTTTTTTTTTTTTTTTTTTTTTTTTTTTTTTTTTTTTTTTGCTGTTTTGTTTCTTTTTCTTTATTTTAGAGGGCAAAAAAAAAAGGTATAGAATTTCAAAACAAGATAATAGGAAATTAACAATGGTTAATATATTGCATATTTTTATCTTCAAAGTAGTTGTACAGATTATAAAATATTGGCATGCATCATTGATCAAGCAATATAAGCACAAACCTTTTTTTTCAATGAACTAAAAGAAATCAGTAGTACAACTATCTTAGCTATTTATATATATATATATATTTTTTTTCTTTTCCCTTCCTTCTCTTCTTCCTTTCCCTACCCCAGTTGTTCTTTCCTTTAAAGAAGCTGCTTTCTTTTTCACAATATCTATTATTGATTTTGGATCTTATTTACTCTTTCAGTTTCTTACCCTAGGGAGACAATATGATGTTTACACATGCGAGTTTGATTTACTTCACTTTTGAGAATGGTCTCCAGTTGCATTCTGATCCCTCTTGCCCTGTAGCTTCCATCTCTTTAGGCTGAGAAGGGACCAGATCCTCTGGCTCTCCAGCAGGAAGACCACTGTGGATTCTTATTCTGTTCCCAAAGATGGCCATTTTGAACTCTTCCGTCTCTTATCCTGTAACACTTCCTAATTTCCTTCAAGAATTATCCATGTATTTTCTATTGATTCTGTTCTTCTAAGGAACTCTAATGAATGCACTGAGGAAGAAAGTAGAGTAGTAAAAGATTATTGCCAGATTTAAGATTAGAGGTAGTGAGACATTTTAGAAAGTGTCTCTGGGACTTTGTGACTATGACCATGTGGGGAAAACACAATAAAAGATGAGAAATTAAGAAATCTCTTCCCAATGTGAAATATTAAGGCAACATTGTGTTGTTGTAGTCAAGACTTGCAAGAAAATATATTTAATACAGGATATATAATTCATGATTATTTTATAATGTTCACCCAAAAAGTCAAAGGCAAAAGAATGCAGACCTGTCCACACACTAGAGACCTAAAACATCCAGCTGAGGGCCTGGGTCCCATGGCCATGTGCTGCACGAGTTCAGCTGAAGACCCAGAGCCCATGGCAATGTCCTCCCCAATTCCAGCTGGAAGCCAAGAGCCCAGGACAATGTCTCATACAAGTCTTCATCAAGGATCTGCACTGGGAAGACGCAAAGGTCAGTGTTGAAAACTAGAAAGTCTGCACCAAGAAGGTGAAGGATCTTTGCCACCAAGCTGAGGGATTTGCACTAGAACCAGGAAGTGACACTCCAAGTGAGGACCCCTGCACCCCCCTGAAGAGAACCACATCCTCAGTGACAGCAAGGACCCGAGCTCCTCCAATGACAAATAATCATCCCTAAGTATTTTTGCTCTTAAGTACAAATGCTCTGCATATTCTGGGCCTAATACACATAAAATATTTTTTCTTCACATTATATATGTATGTGTTAGCATCATAAATGCTTTCAACTCATTATAAACACATAGCTAAAAAACTAAGATACCTGATCATTATAATTTGTTGTTGACAAAGTATATATTTACTTTATAAATTGTTATAAATCTTGCAATACTTCATCCGCTATTTAGAGCTTTTTGAGAAGCCAGAGATCTCCAGAAACATTTGCATGATTTTATTAAAATTAATTTTAAAGTTGCACAACAGATACATTTGCACTGGCAATTCTGTAGTTCAGATATACAATCACAGATTTTTTTTATACATGTAATCGTGGATAAAATGAAGAATCACTCTATGAGATCAGTGATTCTAAATCATTTCTCAAAGTGCACACTGCTAGCTAATTGACTAGTTACGCCATTAGTTCCTTTCTTAATGGAAAGTTGAAAGAAACATGGCAAAAACTTACTTAATGCTTTTAAAAAAAAAAATGGTTCCTGAACATAGCTCACTCTTTTGAATAAGATGAGACCATCTTTTCCAAAACACTTAATGACTTCTTCAAAAATGCAGTTGATGACTCAAATACACAGCTATTCTTATTTGAAATATGTGAAGCAAATATTTATAAGTAGAAAATGATTCTCCATGCTTTTGGCATTACAAAAAAGATAGTCCTCAGTGGATTCTCTTTATCACTAGCAGGACAAACACGAAGAAATGTTGGAAACAGAGGATGCCACACATACACACCACAGACTCTATCTCATTATAAAGACTACATGTACACATATACATATGCATATTTAGATCTTTGTATGTATATACATAGACACTTTCTAGTTTCTCTTCTATAATCTGTCCTTCAAAAAGAGATAATATTTTTCAGATGTTCTAATTTGTGTAAAGCAAATACTTTATATTTTCTTTAGTAGCAGTTTTAGCTTCAGAGCAAAAACTGAAAGGAAAGCATATAGATTTCCCATACATAATTGGCCTTATGCATGAATAACCTTTTCTGTGATAAACATCTCTCCTACCATGTGCTGGATTTGTTACAATGCATGAGCTAACATTGATACATTATAGTTACAAAAAATTCATAAATTACATTAAAATTATTTGAGCTTTTTTATATTCTAGAAATTTAGAGCACTGTTTCCCCTGTTATAGTATCATAGAGGATAATTTCTTTGCTGTCAAACTCATCTTTGATGCACCTTTCCTCCTTTCTTCCTATTTAACTCACGGCAACCACTATTTTTTTTAAGATAATTTTGCCTTCTCTAGAATGTCACAGTTGGGATCATGTAGTATATAACCCTTTCAAATTGGCATATTTCCTTTAAAAATATGAACCTCATGTGCTTCTATGTCTTTTCATGACTTGATAACTCACCTATTTCCATTGCTGAATAATATTCCATTATCTGGATATACCACAGTTTTGTCCACTCACCAACAGTACCACTAAGGTGGCTGCTTCAAAGTTTTGTCAATTATGAACAAATTTGCCAAAAATATCTATATGCTAGCTTTAATTTTAATGTAAGTTTTAATTCATTTCATATCATAATTGCTGGAATATACAGTAAAAATATTTTAGTCTTGTAAGAAACTGCCAAAATTATTTCAAAATAGCAGCACCATTTCTCTCTCTCAACAGCAATGATCAAGAGCTCCTGTTGGCTCACATCTCACCAGGATTTAGCACTGCCACTGCTGCAGATGTGGGCCTCCTGGTAGTTCACAGTGTTATGTCACTGTTGTTTTAATTTGTATTTCCCTAATGACAAAAAGATGTGCAACATCTTTTCATATGCATATTTGGTATCTGTATATCTTCTTTAGTGCACTGCATTGTGAAGTCTTTGGCCCATTTTTAATCACGTTTTGCTAAGTGATTCTTTTATGTTTGGAATAATAATCCTTAATTAAATATATTATTTCCAAATATTTTCTATCAATCCATGGCTACTCTCTTCATTTGCTTCACATTTTCCTTTGCACAGAAGAAGTTGCTAATTTTAATGAATACTACCTTATCAATTATTGTTTTCATGAAAGGTGCCTGTGCTGAGGTATCTAAGAAGTCACTGTCATACTCAAAATCACCAAAGTTTACTCCTATGTTATCTTCTAGACTTTCATAATTTTGTGATTTACATTTGAGTCTATGATTGCTTTGGAGTTTATTTGCACAAAATGTATAAAGTCTATGTCTAGTTTCTTTGCTTTGCTTTCTACATGTGAATATTCATTTATTTGATATAATTTGTTGAAAAGACTATGCTAACTCCACTGCATTCCCTTTATTCCTTTGTCAAAGGTCAGTTGACCATTAACTTAGGTCTATTTTGGACTTTATAGTACATTCCACTAATCTATTTGTCTATTCTTTTCCCAGTAGCATATTGTTTCTATTACTGTCCATGATAGTTAAGACATGCTATCTTAACTTTATTTTCTGCAACTTTGTTCTTCTTTTGCAATGTGACTACTTTGGGATTTTTGTCTCTCCATATGAACTTTAGATTCATCCTAGTAATATCTATGAAGTAACTTGCTGCAGTTTTGATTGGGATTACACTGCATCTATAGAGTTGGTTGGGAAGAACTGACATCTTGATCATAATGAATCTTCCTATCAATGAATATAGTATATCTCTGCATTTATTCAGTTCTTTTATTTCTTTTATCAGAATTTTGTTGTATTCTGCATCAGTGTGGCATATTGTTTTGATTATTTGAACTGAAATGTTTCATTTTTGAGGGTGTACTCAAAAATGCCTCTATGAACTATCATGCCACCTAGGAACAATGACAGTTTTATTTCTTGCTTCCTAATATGCATTCACAATATTTATTTCTATTTCTTGTCTCATGTCATTAGCTAGTACTCCCAGCATGATGCTGAAAAAGACTGTTTACTACTTGTTTCATTTTTTAAAACTCTACCACTTATTTTTGTTCTTAAGATTGTAGTTTATATTTATTGTGCCGATTTGTTCTAGGATGTTGTTCACTTTATCCGCTAAAGACCTTAACTTAGTGATCGTAGTCATTTACATTTCCAGTCCCATAACTCCAAAATTTCTATCATACTTGGTTCTCATTCTTCCCATGATCCTTCAAATTTTGGAGGAGGTTGTAGGATGAGCAGAGTTACCTTTTAGTATGTCATGTCATTTTTATCTGAGAAGGCAGACATGAGTACCTGGCTAAATGAATTGCTGTAAACAGGCCTTGAGGAAAGTAGGGATGAGGTCTGGGGGAGGGAGTCATCTGTCCTGCGATGAGGGCTCAGGCCTCTGGTGAAGCTGCATCTCGCTAGACTATGAACTTCACAAACACTTTGCAGCTGCACCCACCCAGACGCATCAGGATGGCTGGAGTGAGCTGAAGTGGGAAGCCTGGAATAAGCCGGGGTTATGTGTTTACTATTCTCCATGTGGGGGCTCAGTATTTTCTCGAGTTGAATGTGTCCTTTGTTTTAGTTTTTTTTTTTTATTTTATGGAGAAAAAGTAAAACAAAATTTCATAACAAAACAATAGAATAACTATAGTTAATACATCATATGTTGTTATCTTTAAAGCAGCTGCTCAGGGTACAAGATATGGGCATAAAAATTCCTCCAATCAATAGCAGCACAAACCTTCCTTTTTAATGAACTAGTGTACACTAACAGTGTAAATGACTTTCATTTTATCCCTTTTCCCTATCGTCCTGTCCTCTTTTACCCATCCTAGTGCCTTTTACCTTTTGAACAATTTCTTCCCATTTTATAATATCCACTGAACATTTTAGACCTTTTTTATTCATTTAATTTCTCACACAAGGAAGATAGTACAACGTTCACACATGCAATTCTGATTTATTTCACTTATAAGTGTGATCTCAAGTTGCAATCATTTACCTCATCAGTCATTCAAGAAATGCAAATTAAAACAACACTGGGATTCCATCTCACCCCAGAAAGAATGGCTACCATCAAGAAATCAACCAGTAACAAATACAGGAGGGCTCCATGGGAAAAAAAGGAACCCTTCTCCACTGCTGGTGGGAGTGTAATCTAGTACAACCACTGCAGTGTATAGATTCCTCAAAAAGACTAGGATTAGAGATACCATTCTACCCAGCTATTTCCTTTCTGAGTATGTTCCCAGAAGAATTTAAAACATCATACCACAGCAATATATGTACACCCACATTTATAGCAGCACAATTTGTAATAGCTAAATCTTGGAAACAACCCAACTGCCCATCAACTGAGGAATGGATTAAAAATATGTGGTAATTTTATACAATGGAAATACTACTCAGCCATAAAGAAGCATAAACTTGAGGCTTTTATAAGAGAATATGTCCTTTCTGCCATATAGGTTAGATTCTAATAAAACTTTAGCAAGAGAGGCCTTGGTTATATAATGTCTCCCATGTCCAGCTTGGCAAAGTCAGAATGTTCTTGTGTCTTTCAAAATGCTTCCTTTTGTATTCTCTCTACCAGAAAAGTCAAGGGATTTTTCATTGCTATTTACTGCTCTTAGCCAATTTCCAAAAAGTTCATCTCTCAAAGATACGGAGGTCCAGTTTATAACTGGGTACCTCTGGAATTTTTAATTCTACTTGTCTACTCTGAACCTCTAGCAATCATAGCTGGTTTCTAGCCCCAGCACTGATTCTTTCATAGGTTTTCACTGGTGAAGGTCTGCCTTTTTGGGTCTGCTCTTTTGGGTCTGCTTTTTTGGGTCATGACTCCAAGTATTCCCCTGTTCTCTAATCTAGAATGTTCCAGAATGAGGACTTTCTTCTTCAATCTTCTTTCCATTAAGGTTGAATCTATATAAAAACGCAAACTCAGTTTAAGAGGATAATTATGAGGAATTATTTCTACAAAATTTCTGATTTTTTTCTAGTTTGTGATGTGCTTCCAAATTGACATTTATAAATAGTTGAAAACTCTACTCATTGATTTTTAATTATATCGACTGTAGCAATAATAATTGCTGTCATTTGCTTAGCCTATCTTGCACCATTATTTTTCACAATACTCTTATAAAGTACCTGCTCCTGTAGCTTTTGTATTATAATTGAGAGAATTAAGGATTAAGGTAGTTATGTAAGTGAATTGTTCCAGGATATACAAGTATTAAATGAGTCTGAGACAGACCTCAGAGCCTACGACTTTAAAGTTTTGATAGTTAATGTTATTCTCTGTCCATCATCCTTTGTCTCATTACTAAAAGCCACTTAACAGGTAAAAAACAGAAGACAGAAAAATATTGCAGAAGGTATCAAACTTAAATGTTCAACTCATATATGGTAGCCTCACTAAGAAATACTATATTGTAAAGGTTTATGCAGCATTTGAATATAGCCTTTTAACATACACAGTATAAATTAATATTATGTGCCCCAGCAAACCTTCTAAAAATGTATTACTGAAAAATTTGAAAGTTTTCAAAGTCATTTGAGAATCCTTTGGGGGAGAGTAGATAGTAGACTGGTAGTATTAACAATTAACTGTTTGGGAATTACTTTTTAAAATTTTAGTGTTGTAAAAAAGGGGAATCTGCACGTAGATCTCTAATTACAGTTTACACATTGAGTAATGCACTGTTGAAAACTATAATTACTTCTCACTTTGCTTAGTAACTCAAATTTTATTCAGCACTTCAATTTTTCTTACTTTTTTATTGAACTGAAATTATAACAATAAAGAACCCCCTTCCGCATGCATCTGAGTAAGCATATAAAATACTCATTTCTAATGAAAGTTGTAAAAGTCTGGCAAAGATCTGAGACAGTATTTTAAATTACACTGCTTTTGTTGGTGAACAAAACTTTGGTTGTGCTGATATATGAAATTAAATAAAATGAATATTCAACTCTGCATTCCAAGAAAAAAACCTGGTACATACTGTTAATCATTTTTGTGAATTATTTTATATCAAACTGAATAAATATTTGCACCTGGATGGAGGGACTGCAAATCAGAGGGAGGCTATTTGGAATCCAATCAGTTGTCAGCACAGCTAGAGTTTTTATTGTGCTTATATTTCAACCAAATAACTCAGTTCCTGCTCTGTTGCTTTACAATTAACATTACTGTGAATACAAAAAATGAGAAAACTATTTATTTTTCAATTTAGTCTCCTCTTTAGTGAAATTTCAAATTTCACCATTCATCAACTTCTCATTACACGACAAAGGATCCTATGACAAAGAGAAGATCTGGATGAAAGGAAATGCTTAAACTCACAGACTTTATTCATTTTGAGAAGATATAAACTGGAGGCATTTTGTAATAATTACACTTCAAAATATGTTTTTACTTTGTTTTCTGGTTCACTGGACTTAGGGTAGACTCATGTGCAAAAAGATTGAGGAGGGGGAGACTGGGTTATTGAAGAGATTAATCCTCAGATTTCACTCAACAACTGCCACAGATAACACATAGGTCATTGTGACATGTGGCATTTCCTTACTGGAGTGTTAAAAAACCTATTTAGTTTTTCTTTTTCATTAAATTGCTTAAGAAGAATTTAAAATGACAGGAGCAGTAAAAATTAATCATAATTTAAGTGCCTAAGGATAAAAAGAAATGAAAAGAGCTGCCTGTTATTTTTATTTAGTCTCAATTGAATTTGAAAACCAGTGATGGATGATTGTTGTGAAGCAGGAGGGGTAAGAGCAAGCCCACTGTGGGGTCTCTTAGGATTTGTCACACCCCCCCCATTTTTTATTTATTTTTTTTTGGCCCTGTCACCAGGGTACCCCTCAGTCGAATTAGGTGCTATGTGTTCCACAGGAGATGGCCCACATTTGAGACGTGTTTTGTTTAACTTCAGCTCTCTCTTGGGAAAACTGGTAAGACATTTAAGAGACAGAATGACTTTTATTGAAAAGCGATACATAAAATGGTTTTAAATGGAGCCCAATATTTTAGAGGGAGTTTAAATGAAAATTTTCTCAACAACTCTCCAATTCTTGATAGTACCTTCACTAGAACAGGAATACAATGATAATACTTTTGTATATTTGTGATAATTTTCACATGACATAACTACACACATTTTCTTTATAAAATGTACAATCGTGACAGGGGATATAGCTTAGCAGCACAAGTGCCTGCCTGGCAAGTGCAAGGTCCTGTGTTTGATTCCCAGTACCAAAAAAAAAAAAAGTACAATCATTGGACTACACTAGAAGAATTGAAAAAACAGTAAATATAGGACAAATCTTGTATAGAAAATGATATGACCTCTAAAAGAAGGCAAAAAAATGCTATTAGTATTATCTAGGTACAAATTAAGGCTGAGTTTTTGGAGTAGTGGTACAGCAGGAGATCACAGAATCCTCCACTGGCCACATCCTTCAACCAAAGAAGCCAGGGAAATGAGGAGTAGAGTCAGGCTCACTGGAACTGTTGTCTAGCTCAGCCCTTGAGCATTCTCTGCATACAAATCCATTGCAAACCATAATCGTTTTTCTCAAACAATGATTGATATTATTCTTGGCCTGCTGAGTATTCAATCAATCTTCCAACTACTCCATTACTTCTCCATCTCACTAATTAGGAAAAGTTGGCTCTGTGTCTGGGTAGACAAAAATTGAAAAAAAAGAAAAGAAAAGAAAAAAGAAAAAAAGGAAAAGCTTTAGTCTTACAACTTTTTTTTTTTTTTGTACCACAAATCAAACTCACAACCTAATGCTTGCATTGTGTGCTGTGCCACTGAGTTATATCCCTGGCTTTCTACAATTTAATGACCTCATAACTTGTTCTCTTTCATAGACCAGGAAGTAAAACACATGAAAGCTTCTAACAACTTAACACCTTTATGTGGAATACAGTTTATCTAGTTGAAGTGAGGCCCTTCACAGGAGCACTCCACTTAGAGCCCTCATTTGATTATGGCTTACCAGACAGTAAACTCAGGTTGCCTTAGGTTGTTTTCTCGGCCACAGTCTAAGTAAAATGTTACAGCCATGGTTTGTTTTTGTTTACTTTGCTAGACCCAATATTTTTATTTGGGCACATTGCTGAATAAAAATGAATAAATAAATACATCTAGCAGAAGGACAATTTCCCTCTTCTACATTATTTGAATTTTGATTCTGGAACAGCACCAGAACTCAAGGACAAGAGGATACTAACCTAATTCTTTATACAAATTTGGGAATTTATAAGATGATGATTGTAACTTCTTGACTATATAGAATGATCTACATCCTTAGTTTTCTTCTGTATTCCTTCCCTCAGAAATTTAGGGTCACAGTCTGACTTTCTCATAAAACACTTACGATGGTGAAACTGGCAAAGAGTAATCAAGAGTTGGCTGGTGGCTGAAAACCTAAGTTCAAGGTTTGAAACATGAAAAGCAATAGATGGGCAAAAACACTGTCACTGGTATAGAAGTGTTAAGTAAATAATATGCTATGTATTAAATACAACAGTCACCACCATTGCCACAAAATAACATACATGGAATATAGAAAACCTAACTAGTACAGAAGTGACATAAATCTCATAATAACTCCCTGAATGGGAAAAAAAATAAAGCAGCCATTGATGAATTCCTCTTTTCATTTCCATTAACATGAAGTGGTATAAATGGATTTAACTAGACATGGACACGCGGACAGAAGTCTATCCTTGGTCACAGGAAATTTATACAGCACTACATCACTGGTACCTTGTTACCTGTGCCACTTGGACTACGTAACTTTGATTCTTTTCCAACAAACAACTCTTAACTTACAGCCTAGCTCTAGTAATGGGTTGACTCATGCTTTGGTGTCTGAGGCCTTAATACTTTTACTAATACTTTTATTTACTTGAGATTAGTATTTTGACTTCTCTTACAAGCTTTCCCCAGAAAAAATAAAAGTGTCTCATTACTCCATATCTTACATCCTGGTTCCTTTGTTTGTACCTCCCGTTTTGGAAACTCCCTACCAGGTTACATATCTGCATTTTGTAGTTGGGGTGTCGTGCTGTGTTTTGTCTTCAAGAAAATCACAACATTTCATTGTCAGACTTTCATTTTTTCCTTCCACAAATATAGATTTCAAGATCTACCATAGTGTGACAGACCTGTGCATATTCCAGAAGTGCAAAGAGAAAAGTATTAGTTTCTACCCTTAGGGAGCTCACATTTTAATAAACATGGCACCATGCTCCAAGAGAGTGAACACGAAGTTCCCTTTGCCCTAAAGCAACACAGGTGTATTTCCACAGAGTACAATATACTAAGGCGACAGGGCTAGTTGAAAAGATGTTCACAGAGGCCCATGCTGGGCCTTGGATTTGAGCTGAGACTTCATTTACAGAAGACAAGATTGTAGTGGCTTCTAGATGCAGATAGGTGCATTATGAGAGACATAGAGACCTTTAAAGACTTTTTATGGTGGAAAAGTGATAGGATTCTACTAGGTAGAAAGTGGAGATAGAAATTGATACAAGAAATATAGTTTGAGGACAAAATGAGTTCTTCAGCATCATACTAAAGAGTTTTTATTTTGTTTTATAAGATGTTGAAGACCCATTGACAGCTTCTAAAATCAGGAATAGCATGATGGTTGTGTTAAAGATGACCATGCATGTTATGAACTTCATCAGGAATATGAGCTAAAAGGATTTTCTCTGCTCTGGACAATACATGATTTTCTCTGAACCGATCCTTTGAACCCCACATCCAAAGTTATTTCTCATTTTTTAAAGGTTGCATGCTGATTATTGGGAAAATCTCACATTTCAAAACATCTCAGAATACATGCTAATTCTCTGAGGCAGACAAGTACAATTTCATCCAGTGTGTAAAATGGTAACACAAGCATGTGTAATACCCAGCAGGAGACAAAATGAGTTGAAGATGCTTTAGAGTGTAAAGTGTTTTAAAAAGATAAATTGGCTTCTCTGATAGTACAGCAAGTTTGAATTTCAGCAAGAACACTATGAATTAAATTTGGAAATTTTGTTCTTTGCTATCAGGTGGGATCAAAGGATAATGATTCAAAGATGGCAAAAGCAAAAACCATAGTGAAACAGGTCTTTATGTCACTTCTGTACTGGTAAAATATCATTAGCAGGACTTTGTAAGGAAACTTTTTTTCTCTGCTAGGAACTTGCCAAACTAGTTTAAGTATTACTTGTCCAAAATGTAGTGAGAAAAGGTAACTTTGAAACAGATTAGTCCAAGCAGACACACAGGCTGAGAAGGGTAAAGACATTATTCAATGGCCTTCAGGATGGTCACTGCAAGGAGGGCAATGGTTTTGCAAGATAAAATTATTTATGATTAGTGAGAGTGACTCCTCCCTGGCCTGATTGAGATAGGTGTATGAACTCATGTCCTGATACCTGGCAAGTAAATAGAAAAAAAATTTGAAGATTACTCAATATAGAACCGAATGTCAGGGACATTAATAACAAAACTATGTCATTTTTTGCATTAGTTAACATAGTAATAGAAATATCCAAATTTAACCTATGAGAATTCAGATCAAACCTGGGCTCCATGACTTATTAAATGACTCACTCTTGACCAGATACCACCCATTCTTTGCTTTTATTTTTATCATCTTTAAAGCCTCAATGAATTAAATGATGATTATGTTTATTTGGTTGTTACACACAGTAAATAGAAAAATGGAATAATATACAGACTGCACTTAGCATATAGTAAATATTCAGTAAGTTTTATAAGAAAAAGATGCATATTTTCCCTGAGTAAAAAAAAAAAATAGTTGCTGTTTCGGAGGTCTGGCTGGATTGATAGCTACCAAGGAACATCAACCAACTTTTGTTTTGTAGATTTGGCCAGGCCTCTGGTCAGCAACCCAAGCATCTCTTTACAGCAGGCAATGTAGCAAGTATGGGGGATTCTCTTCTGCCTTGTCTTTTATTATTAATAAAATATTAAAAAAAATAGTTGACTGGCAGTAGTTTAATGTAGCTCATGAATGATGACATGTAGGCAAAAGAAAAATAAACTAAAACCCAACTCCAGACCAATGACATATTTCAATGATAGCAGCTGCTAAGGTACACAGTTTCCCCATTAGACACAGCTCCAAAAACAGATCAGATTTGTGAGGACAAATGTGAAATCTAAGGTCAAAATTAATCAGAATTGACACTATGTTTTAGCCAATGTCATTACAACTGACCCTAAATTTGGAAATAGGTTAAGGAGATGCCAAGGTATTTTTGAGAGTAATGGAAGGCATTTAGTAGCTCAGTATGCTTGGGGAATTATCTGGACTCATAGGTATGTGTCCTTTTGTTTTACTATTTTACTATCAACAAGTATGATCAACAATTCTGTGAGAATTAAGGTTAGCATACAGAAAACCACCAACAATGTAAATGATTACTGTCTGAGGCTAATGAAAATTTTTATTCAATAGCAATATAAATAACTTCTGTCCAGAATAAAAAATAACACCAGATGTTACTGTTTACTGCCTTGAAAGGCATTAATCAGTATTGTATCTATTAGCATTTATTCCCTACTCCTTTGACTGACCAATCTATAAATCTCTTCCTTGATCCTCTTTCCAACTTAATATTTCATTGGTCTCTTCAGTGGTTAATATGTTAAATGAAATTTTGGGCATAAATTCAAATTGTGTGGTTTTGTAAAGGTCTCATTTTTACTTTTTGAGAGCCATCCTTGAGCACACACTGCAAGTGATACTGCAAAACTCTCAGAGTGAATTACCACATGGATTTCTATACAAATACGTCTCAGTTCAGAATCTCTATGTAACTCACTCCAGATGTTATTTTGGTCCTTAGTAATTAATTTCTCCATTTTTAAAGTCCTAAAGATTCTCATTCAGGTCTTGCTGAAGGGGAAGTTATAAATGGAAAAAAACAGATCATTGTTGTAGTGGGACCACACTTTGATTGTTTCTGCCAAGGCAGCCAGACGTTAACATCAATTTGGCTCACGCAGCTGGTGCCTGATGTGAATGATGACGGGACCTTGCATCTTCGCAAAAGCAGTTAAGGCACAAACCCTTGTCTAGCCTATCACTCCTTATTTCACACAGGAAGCAGGGGAGAGGGGCCAGGGGAGACAGGCTTATCCATCCCTTCAGATTGCACCAGAACTACAGCCTCAAGAAGCCCTTTCTGACACCCCTCAAACACACATGTTCCCAGCATACTGCCACCATCGACAGTGAATGGAGACTCCATGTAATGTGTGTGTATATATACTAAAGAAAGACAAGGCATAGCACTTATAATGAAAGTGTTTGCCATTTAGACACATAGTAATAATGATAAAAGTGACTCTGTTTCCTAAGTCTCAATTCACAACCAAAAATTCTTAATTTATCTTAGACAAAGATGTTTCCTTTTCTTGATTTTACCAAGTAATAAACTTGAAACTCACAGTGTGATCATTGAAATTATACTCTAAGTAAATAGACCAGCAAGGACACTTCAGGGAATTGGAGAAAGTATGTACAAGTGATTATATAAATCAAGTGTTTCCATTTTACCAGTTTAGAGAACAAATTATTTTTCAAACCACTGATGTTTCATTACTCTTTTACATAGAGCCATGAATGTTCTATCTCTATTGTAAATTCAATATAAAAAGCTAATAGGTTTATAAGAGATTTAAAAAGAAAAAAAAATCAATGAATTACCAATAGCAAATTGTGTACATAATGGCTGAAACTTCTATGAGAAAATTGTTTTATAAAAATTTGTAACCATAGACTACGTATGTAGCCTCTAAAAGTTAAATGCTTAGCCAGGTGTGGTGGTACATACCTGTAATCCTAGCATGGCTGGAGACTGAGACAAAAGAATTACAAATTCAAGCCCAGTTTGGGCATTTTAGTGACAGCAAGATCTTATCAAAAAATTAAAAAAAGAAAAAAGAAAAGAAAAGAAAAAAGGGATCTGGGATGTAGCTTAGTGCAAAGTTCCTAATACCATTTAGAAAACAGTGAATTGTTTTAGTAACTGGGAAAGCTAAGAAAACACGGCAACACACATTTTCTATTATTGCACAAGTCTGTGTTTTTTATCATAGATAATCCAGTTACTACTAATAGCAGTTATGATTCAACAAGAACCTCAGAAGAAAGCCCCTTGTGGAACTTTATGCTTTTATTTTCAAAAACATCTCTTCTTCCCTCAGAGAATTTCTATGTATCACAATAAATAAAACATATTTTCCACCTACATGATTCTAATATCTCTGAAAGAAGTCCCTAATATTAAATCTGTAAATTCAAGATTTACTGATCAAAAATGGCTCTGTAAAACTGGATTTCAAAAATAGCTTTAATCAAAGTACAAGTAACTTATTACAAAGTAATCATGTTAAAATGTACCATTGATACATTTAACATATATGAATACACACACTTATAAAACCACAAGCACAATCATAATGAATTTATCCTTTAATCCTAAATGGATAGTTATCCCCTAGGTATTTCCACGGCCCACCAGCCATGTTCCAACCATACAAGACCACTGATTTTCTTTTTGTCACCATTCATTTGTATTCATACCTTATTATATAAATGGAATCGTATACATTTTGGGGGTGACTTAGCATGATTATTTTGAGATTCACCTATTTTGTACTGTGAATTAATAGCTTGTCATTTTTACTGAGAAGCATTATTCTATTGTGTTGCTGTGGTACTGTTTACCACATTCTTTGTTTATCTGATAGTAGAACTTGTACTATGCTTCCTCCTATGACCTGATCATCTCTATCTTTTCTCCTTGTCTTGACATACTCTACCTGAACAAATGACCTCATTCCGAAAAGCAATCAAAACCACAGAGCTGATCTAATCTTCCCATTTCCCCTGCATGAATTGCTCTCCACTACCATATATTCACTTAGAATATCAGTGTAGGAATAATACAGTAGCAGTGAGAGTGTATTGGATATGTAGTGGGATGTTTTGTCTGGATTAATAAGTATAGTTTGGTGTTAAACACTGCCGTGTCATCACAATCACCACAATCACGTCATCACATGACCAGCTATATTGACTGTACCTAGTTCGAATCAGTAGGTACATTTAAAGGCATGAACTATTCCCTTCACTTCCATCTGATGCCGACACTCACAGCAATTTTCTACAGACATACTTACGTTAACATCACCAGATTGATTGATATATGTGGGAGATTCTATTGTTAATTTGCAAATATGTGTAAATATTCTTAACATGTTTAGGCTTGGAGAGTGTGTATACATGTAATATATTAAGTTCATGTATTAATATATTAAGTTCATGTTCTCTTCTCCAGAATAACTTCCACCAGGAATCTTCCTTTTTCTTTTTCAAACGTTTAACTTTGTTACACTTTTAATGACATCACTTTTTCCTTATGCAAATTTAACTAATAATTGGTTTTCAGGCTTATGGTTTTCAGGCTCATAGTTTTCGAAATTATTGTGAGATATTAAATTATATGGGGTCACCTAGATAAACTATTTCAACAATGACTCTAAAATTGATCTAAGTCAAAATTTGTCTCTTTTTGTATGTGACACAGAAGGCTACAGTTTCTGAAACCTCTATATAGAAAACATTGAAGAAACTTAAAAGTCTTATACATAATAACACAGAATGCTTTTAAAACCTTGCTTTTGACTAAACAAATACTATTGATTCAGGATTGCACAACCAATCACTTCAGCTAGGTGCCATCATCTCCATATGACTTTCGAGTCTGTATTCTTCTTCTTACATATCTTGACTTGGCTCTTGCTTTCTGCTCTCTACCAATCAACAGTAAAATATCAGAGACTACTCACCTATTTGAGTTTCACTTTCAGTCATTTATTCTGCCAACTAAACATTTGAAATAATTTATCTGTAGAGCAAAATGAAAACCTGCTACCTTTTAAGATAATTTTAGTTATAGATATTCAAGTTTGAAACTTTTTTTGTGTTAAACTGGCATACAGCAAGCTTTCTATATTTAGCCAAAAGATAGCATGAAATGTGGTTCAAAATAAATGTACTGTATCCCTTACTATCCACCCCTTTTTATTGTCGCTGTGGGGAAATTACTACAACCATTTGAAGTCTAGCATGGGAAATATCAAGTGACTAAAGTTTTCAGCAGTCCATACTACAAAATATGTTTATTTCACAAATATGTCCAAGTATGCCCACTTACTGTTTTGGTATCACTAATAAGTCAATTTTTTTATTTTTATTCAATTCTAAATTGCTATCTATAAATGGAAACAAACTTTGACATATGTACATTGTGACATTGTATCATAAAATCATATCTGCATGACAGGAAGAATTAGTTATTTACTTATTTATTCTTTATTATATGACTCCAGAAAATAATACAGTATATACTATCACGTCTCTTGATAGAGAAGGATTGTCATATTAGACTTCAAGAATGGAAACAATATCAAAACAATAAAATGTACAAAGTACATCAGATAAGAGGGATTATTGGAAAATAGACTCACCTTTATGCAATTGGTGTAAATACTACTTTTAAATTTTGTGAGTTAATCATTACAGGAGTTGAAATCACATGAAGTAATGTATTTTTTACTACCCTGATGTATCACCCACATTTTCTCTGATATAAATTGCATTTTGTACTTTTTATTCACACAGTGCATGGATGTTCATAGAATAAAAACTCATGATTTATTGACTTTACAAACTATTTTTAAAATCACCAAAGATAACCTGTAAGATATACATTGACATTTTAATAAGTTTACAAGTAACCATTGAAAAACTATTATGTTCATAGCATTGTATTTAATCCAGTGAAACTGTATTAACTGAATTAACAAAACTTATACAAATATGTATGCTTTTGCATTTTGATTAGAATGCCAGAATTTTCCAGTATTTCTTCCTGTTTCTATAGGAATCATTTTTAAAGTTTTATTTCAGCTTTTAAGCCTTCACACAACAGCTCCCCTTTCTTTCTGACACAGTATTATTTTTTCTCTTTATATTTTGCCCCAAATTCAGCCAGATCTTACTCACAGTCCCTCCTTCCCACTGCCATCTACTTGGTTACCTGGGTGCTCATGTCTCTTCTAAGACTATGAAGTCATACACTGGTACTTCACTGCTTTGAAATTCATCTAATTTGGTACTCCATGAATTCTGACTTGAAAGTTTATTCCCAGCATTTTTCATCTGTTTGGTTCTCAAGGGTAAGCTAGAGCTCATGGGTTTCCATGGTCTAATGACTTGCTATCCTTTCCTGCCCAATTTGTTTCATACGCCTAGTTTTTGGTTCTTATCATGCCTTCAGAAACAAACCATCTACCCATAACAACATACCATGTATATTTTGTACAAAACTCCACTCTTACTGTACATGTAATCTTGCAAAGGTTAATTAACCTTTCGTGCTTCAGTTTCCTCACTTCCTTTAACAGAGTGTGTCTACTCTTGTATTCCTAAGAATGACTAATATGCTATACATTCAGTAAATGCATGTTAGATAGATAAATTCATGTAATTACTGCCAACATGGCAAGAGAGAAAAAAAAAACCTACAGAAATTACAATCAAAAAAGACTGTTTAGTTGTTATTATATCTGCTTACTTTTGGCTGTTGATACAAAGTATTATGGTAACCAGAAACATTTCAATGAAAGCAGAGGAAGAATATAGTAATACATTTTCTCAACCTCTTTTTTTTTTTTTTTTCTTTTTGGTACCAAGGATCAAACTCACAACCTCGCGCCTGCCAGACAGGCACTTAAACCACAGAGCTAAATCCTCAGCCCTCTCAACCTCTCCTAACATGTCCAAAAGACAGGAAAGATAGGAAACAAGCCGGGCGTGGTGGCGCACGCCTTTAATCCCAGCACTCGGGAGGCTGAGGTAGGTGGAACGTTGTGAGTTCGAGGCCGGCTTGGGCTACAACGTGGCGCAAGGCCGACCTGAGCTACATAGTGCGACCCTGCCTCAAAAAAACCAGGGCCGGGAGTTTGGCTCAGTGGCTTAAGCGCCTGC
>RJWM01019567.1:0-38811 GCA_004363535.1 Dasyprocta punctata | reverse complement strand
ACACTGAATGAGAGAATCCTTTAGAATCAGGGCTGGTACGATGCCTTTTAAACTGGCACCATTTCTAATATGTCCACTTGATATTAGGGATATTTTTGGCATGGACCCAAAAGCTTTATAAAGGGCCTCAAACCCTACCTGCTGCATACAAGAAACACAAGTCCCTGCGTGAGCCCCCTCCCAGCACCGCCCTGGCCCTGTCCCATTTCTTCTTTTATGAGGGCGTCTGACCGTAATGTCTGGTTTCTCTGTGTCTGCGCGCCCACAGTTCCTTGTGTGCCTGTGCTCCCCTTCCACGCTGACCCCTGTCCGCAGTCCTCTTTCCGAGATAAATGGGGGGGCTCTGTACCAGCGAGCATTCTCCTAGACATGGTTAACTTATTTCTTGCTATATCCCCTTTCTCTTTTTTTGTTTCTGTGACTGGTTCTCAGAACTTGTGCCCATCCATTGCTCACGGGGCCCCTGAAGGCTGGGCAGCAGGGGGGATGAAGGTCTGAGTCTTGCCTTGGAGAGTCTCAGAGGGGGACAGTGTGTGTGTGTGTGTGTGTGTGTGTGTGTGCGCGCGCGCGCGTGCCCTGCTGCGTGCACTAACAGAAGGCCCAGAAGAGCTGGATATGGTAAAGAATGTGATCCTAGTGCTCTGGAAGGCTGAGGCAGGAGGATTGCAAGTTTGAGCCCAATCTGGGGAGTCTAGCAAATTAGCAAGATTCTGTCTCAAAATGAAAATGGGCTGGGGATGTAGTTCAGTGTGAAGGCCTTGAGCTCAGATTTTTTTTAAGGCACAGTAGGGGAGACGTTGGCCCCCCAAACATCAGGGGAGAATTCAGATGACACAAGTCTGAGGTTCAGCTCTCCTTCTTTCCCTGTGAACTCCAAGGCAACCAGCCCAGGTTTACTGTCTCTGTGCAGAGGCTGTCGACTCCCCTGCCGGGGACCGGACTGACCCCTCCCAGCCACTGCCCCCTGGATCTAGAACCAGCAAACTCCGTCACATCCCCTCAAACTGGCCCATTATTGGGCAGATCTGAGGGTTCCTGGTTTTAGCTTCTCCCACTTCCCGGGAACCAGCTTTGCTTTCCCCCATCGCCCCTCACAGTTACCAAGCCGTGTTCTGCCCTTACGTCAGTCCCTGGCACTCCGGCAGGCCTTTCCTTTTCATCCCGGACGTGAGGCAAGTTCTTTATCTCCTGAGGAGCCTCCCTTGATCCTCCCAGTCCACAGTGATCCCAGCCTCCCCTGGCTTCTGAAAGCTCACATTGTTTCTCCACTTATCCTCTGGCATGGTCACAGTCCGCGCTGATAGTTCTTTCTTTTTTCACTTGTGTTTGTGACTTATCATCCAAATTTTAGAAGTCAAGCCCTGCTGTGATACTTGTCTGCATCTTTCAGAGCGTTTGGGAAAGGGCAGTTAGTGAGTATTAGTTGGTTGGTTGATCTTGTAGCCAGGAGGTCATGTATGGTCGTGGTGGTGGGGTCCTCGAGGCCGTGTCCCTGGAGACTCCATGGGCTGGTAAATAATTTTTCCTTTCATGACTATGATACATTTAGAAAAAGTGAATCATCACCATGCCCAGATGTTCTTTCTTATTAATTATCATTATAAGACAACACCATTCATCCCACAGAGGACAAAGGCCTATAACAATTGTGGTTAATTATGGTTGATCTTTTTCAACTCAACTGAAACAAAGGATCCTAACAAGAGAGTTGGTCTTATCTGATTTCATTAAACTCAGGAAAATTGCACTCAGTGAAAATGATGGTCAGTCCTTTTGCTTTTGGATTATGACTTTCCTGCTGTCTTTCATTTGTACAGCTAACTTAAAGGTAAAAACCTACCTGTTTCTTGAGGCCAAATGGAGATCGTTATAAAACAAAACTCAAGTGACTTCTGAATGGAAACACGAGGATGAACTCGAATAATAAGCTTGTTACAGTATACTTGTGAGTCTTGCATATCCTGAGAGATTAACGTTGTGGTATGAGTCTGAAAGAATAAAGTGTCTTTAGGGCTAATATGTTCTGCCCAGCATGAGTCGGAGCTTATTTATCCTGGTTTACAGGGGCCCAGAGACGCCCTTTGTTGTTGACTGAGGCCATACTGGAATTTACAGTGGCAGCCATTCCTCTGTGGTGCCAGGAGCAGTGTACTGTTGTGTATGATTGTATCTATTCATCTAGGTGACACAGCATCACAGTAGTGTTGGTGACAGTTGTTATTGCTGAACAGCCATAAAACTGTTGCCTCATTATTATCCAAGAAGTCACGGGCTATGGAAACTTTCATGGCCATTTTAATTCGGCAGAGCTTGAAGGACGGCAGGTGAAGGTTTAGTCCATGTTGGTCCTTATCTTTTAATGAGCATATGGGAGCCCACTTCTAAGCACAGAGAAGTCCCTCGGTCCCATCTGTGCGTTTCTGTGGCATGTCTGCCCTCAAAGTGGAAGGGCGCCTTCCTCACCTGGCCTTCCCTCCCAGCCCATACCTCAGAGAGAAGATGCAGGTAACTGCTGCCCCTAGCAGACTCCCCTCTTTCCGATAGCTGCTGGCCTCTTCTTAATGGCTGGTTTAGGACCGTTTGACAAATCCAGGTTTAAGCGCCGCATTTGGTTTGTTTTTGTGATGGTGGCGGAGGGCCCATAATCAATCTCCTGTCTCTAGGCTCTCCTCACACTTACGTCCCAGGGGTTAGGAACAAACGTTGCGGAGCAGAGAGCACCGATGTGTCTCCTCCCCTGCTCAGCAGCCATCGGAGAGCTCTTCTTGCTTGTAGAAGAGTCTACGTTTCCAGCTCTCGGTCACTGCACGGCCTCTCTTCTTCTGCCTCCTTTGTTATCTACGACTTTCCCTCCACTTGCAGGCCTTCATGAACAGACACGCCTGCTTTAGATCACTCCTATCCCCATCCCACTGACTTTCCTCTGGGCCTTTGCTCCTGCTAACCATGTGGCCTGAAATACTGTTTCCCTTATCTTGTTCTTCTCACTCCTCCTTCCTGATCTCTCTCCAGAAGTGCTCTCTTCTCTCCAATTAAATGTGAATTTCAGTAGAATTTTTCCCTGTTGATTCATTAGACAGATTTAGTCACATCGGGTGTGTGAAATCCAGAACAGCATCTGGTCCTCAGTGAGTGTTTTATAAAAGTTCCTTGTGGTCATTGCTACAGCAGATCGAGCCCAAAAATTAGACAGGGGAAAATAGAGTTGCCCAACCAAGTAGCCACACTGACGGCTTTGAGAGGAAGGAAGTAAGTCCTGTGGACACCGTAGTGGTGGGGTGTGGACACGGAAAGCCTAGGGTTGATACATCTGTTGTGATTCTTATACCACAGGTTGGTTCTCATTCATCCATCAGTAGATGCTTGGGTTGTTTCTGCCTATTCCCCATTGTTAATAACGCACCGAACGGCACGGGAATGTATGAAGAGCTAGCTCCTCAAGGCACTGCGTTCACTTCTCAGAAGTGGAATCGCTGGCCCATATGGTGACTTGGTTTGATTTTTTTGAGGAATCACCATATTGTTTTCCATAGTGGCGGCACCGTGTCACATTTCCACCAGCAATGAACAAGAGTTGTAATTTTTCTACTTCCTCACCAGCACTTGTTCTTTTGTGTTTTTTTTTAAACAGTAGGCATCCTAATGGATGTGAAGTGATAACTCATGGTGGCTTTGATTTGCATTTTCCTAATGAGGAATAACATTGAGCGTCTTTTCACATGCCACTCTGCACCTTCTGAAGAAGCGTCCTTTACTCGTTTTTAAGTGGGTGGTTTGCTTTTCAATGCGCAGTCTCCACTTTTATCTTGGCTGGAGGGGAACTGCAGTACCTACACTTTTAGTCATTGCTGTCGTTAATACAGTAGCTTTTGTTGAGCACTTGCCTTATTCTTGCATTATGCTGAATGTTTATACGGATTTCCCCTTGGATCTTCACAACGACCTTTTAAGAAAGGTGCTGTGATCATCTCCAGCTTGCACGTGAGGAAATTGGCACCTAGGCCTTGCCTCCAGGATCCCAGCTGGTAAGCAGTAAACAACAGTTTAACTCTGATCTGACTCAATTCCTAGACCACAGACTGACTTCTTAACCCCAACCGAGGAGCTGCTGTTGAATCCACTTCATAAATAATAGTTCATCCCTGTGCTCGGAAGAAATGACATTTTATAGGAACCCACTGAGACCTCAGGACCTCATGCTTTCTGTAAAGATGTATTTTGTTCTATATAAAGACTCAGTTCCTAAAATCCCACAGGTTTGCATCTGAAAGCAAATACAGAAATAGGTGGAACTTTAGTGCTAAATCCTCAGCTGCTCCAGAAGGCTTCTAAAAGGAATGATAGACTCATCAAGGATCCAGGTTCCTGCCTGCACTTACTTAGTTGGTGGATACAGGTATTGCTATTGGGCCCAGTCCTTTCTTCACTTGTGACTAACAACCTTGTGACCCCCAGACCCTTTTCATCCAGTACACACAGCATCGCCCCCTTTTGCCCATTGTTGTCTGTCTAGGTTGGAGGGTGGTGAGGGAGGACTGAAGGTCAAGTTCGGAGATCCGCATCTTGCCCCCTGGGGGCACCAGATCTCCATCCACAGATGGGGCTCACACGATGGTTCTTTGGGGGAACATTATCCATTCTTTTTATGTTGGCTTTTATCTGGCTCTGGGTTCACGCAGCTGGGGCTGGGGCCTGGGCCAGAGCCGTGACTTAGGGTTGGAAAAAGCTGGTGGAAATATTCCCCAGCAGGGCTCAGGCAGTTCCAGGGAGTCCCGCCTAACATGCCGTGGACAAAGCTGCCCTTGTCCACAGACCTGGGGGTGGGGGGCATATGGTCAGCGACACAGGCTTTGCCATTGTATGCTGTGACTTCAGCCAACTTTTTTTTTTTAAGCTGAGAAAGGGAAAAAAGAGAGAGTGAAGAAGAAAAAAATGAAGTCCTCCAGAAACTTTGCATGTGGAAAGTCCAGAATGAGTTGTTGATTTCCTGACAGGCATTAGAGCAGATTTGGAAGGAACTATGCAATGTAGTGGGTTCTTTGTGAAAGAACAGTGGTGAGAAAAGCCACAGGAACATCCTCCTGAGTGCCCAGAGCACGGGCCCAGCCTCCCTGCCCACATAGGGTGGCATGGAGAGGAAGCTGGTTGGAGCCTTGCTCTGAGGCTGGGGGCTTCACACTGGACTTGAGTCTTTTCTCCAGGGTTCCAGCCCATAAGGAAGATTAGCTGTTCTCTGATGGTAAGATCGACTCTGCCTGCTTGAACATGTGTGCTCAGCTCACCGTCTCTGCATGCTTGCTTCTAAGATATTTTTGACATTTTGGAGAGGCTGTTCTGAAAACTCTCTGAGATTTGGATTCTACCTGCTAAGCCTTAAACGTCGGGCGATGCTGTGTGTCTGGGGACATCTTTCACAGGCCTGGGTCATGAGCTTGGAGAAAAGAGGGCACGGCTGTCTGTGAGAAATCAGGAGAGGATGGGAGGAGGAGAAACATTTAGGTGAAGGTGTTTGTAGAAGGACAGGCTTAGCCAGGGCACAGTTAGTGAAAGGCATATGATAGAGTGGCAGGGTAATGCGTATTTATCCTTGGGTAGGAAACCTTGCTTCCTCTACTTCACTTTTCCAAATATAAAACATGGGTCCTAACAGCCTATCTGGTGCGTTCCCCCTGGCCCAGGTCTACCTGGGGCACTAAAATGCACTCTTGATGGGGACCGCTATAAAACTGTCCAGGTAGGTAGTGAGGACTACTGGGAAATTCTCCCCAGACCGAAGTTTTGTGTTCACCCTACAGTGCACTGTAGCTCCACGCGGGGCTCATTTTCCTTGCAGCGTGGTAGTGCTGACTACCGCAGTAGGAGCTCTTCTGAGACTTAGGGGTGGAATCGCTTTGTTCTACTGACCCTTCCACCTCTGGAAGCTAGACATCCCCCTTCTTGGAAAGAGGGACCTCATCAGTCTAAATTTTCAGTGACTGCTCTCCTGAGGCCGTCCCAGCTGTCAGGTGCTGTGCATCAGAAAGTTGTTTCTGCAGACTCCCTCCACCTAGCTGAGCCAGTGATTATCCCTGATTTTGGCATAGCTTCTGGAAGAGATCTGAACCTGTACCGGGAGACGGGGTACAGTGCTTATTCTTCAGGGGCATTGTTGACCTCCTAGGAAAATCCACAGCAGGACTTCTCAAAAGTTAGCAGAAGTCTGAATTGCCCAGTGACCTTTAAAAGGCAGATCTTAGGTGAGGGCAGTGCTAGGGGATCTGCATTTCTAGCCACCTCCCAGAAGATGCCTGTGCTGCTGGTGTGAGGGTCACCCGTGGAGAACTGCTGCTGTGCAGAAGGCAGGTGAGTCCATCAAGTTCTGAGTGATGGCTGCCCAGGATCTGACTGCAGGGTACTCGGGGCATCCCGGTGTGACTGTGGGCTGAGACAAGGTAGTTCACAGGGAACAAGAGGTGATGCTAAAGCGCATGCAGGGAGCTGGGAAGAGCCCAAGTCAAGCTCGTGGCAATATGGGGTATGTAGGCTGCAGAGGCCATTGGTGGGGTGTGTCCCAGCTGATATGGACTGTGTGCTTGGGGTGTGAGGTCAGCGTGAGCCTGAAGCACTAACTGCTAGCAAGCAGGCATAGGAAACTTCCCCTGGAGCCTGCCCGTGGTGCGAACAGGTGGATTCTAACCTCAGAGTCTAACAGGTGACCGGCACGGGCACAGCAGCTCAGGACACCAGGGCAGACATTGGCTTGCTAGGAAAATAGAGCTCAGACCTTGAGTGTGGCTCTCACAGAGGAAAGGGTGAACACAGACACTGGTGCAGAGCTCCCTGAGGTGAGAAGTAGATGGCAGGGGTTCGGGGCCCGAGCGGCACTTCAGGAACGGTCCTTACCTCTGAATCTTGTGCCTACTCTTGAACGAGACATTTTCCCTCCTACAAAATGACATGTCCTTAGATATACTGATACCGACATGTGGAGTCAGTGAGTATTAGGCTGTATCTATTAAAAACAAGCCCGCGGAGAACATCTGCGCCAACTTCTGCATTTAAGGGATGAGGAAATTGGGGCCTCCCAACAAAGACCCAGCAGGTTGCTTAAGATCTCACAAGACTGAGACAGCTTCAGGCCTGACCCTCGGGACCCAGTTCACATCCTGTGTTCTTTGCACATTGCCACAGCGTGGTAGTAGGTCCTGAATCTCGATAGTAAGGTCCCTGGCTGTCACCCCCTGCCCAGTTCATCTGCAGCAGTAATAGAAGCTCTGAAAGTGCGGTGGAGTGGGGCCGGTTGGATTGCACCCCTTACTGACTCCCTGAAACAGCTGCCTCCTCTGTTAGGCTTCTCTCCCTCCAGGGCTCCTGGTTGAGAACCAATTAGGAGAGTTAGACATCTCTGATCAGGATCACCGGGAGCACGGATAGTGCTGCAGAGAAACTAGAACGAAGTCTCCATGCTGAGACTCACTACTTCCGTTTTCTTTTGGTGCCCGGGGACCTCTCCAGCCCACAACGAGCAACTACAAAGCCAGGCCAGCTGGATGGCAGCCACAGGGAGGGTGGGCAGAGACACCTACCTTTATGCCCTGATGAGCCCCAGTTCCCCAGGGAGGTCTGCTCAGAGCAACCGGTGTCCTTTGCCCTTGAAGTTCCTTCCTGGCGAGCAGCTGCTTTGCCTGCAAGCTGAGCCTGGGCCTGGTGGAGCCAGCAACTTTCAGCTGCCTTCCTCACTTCTTACCAGCTCTTCCCTTGATGATGAAGATGATGATGATGATGATGGTGGTGGATATTTTTGCTTTTAATTGACACAGTGATTGTACATGTTTAATAAGCGCAGTGTGACATTTCAACACAGTATATAATGTGTAAAGATCAGATTGTAGTAACTGATATATCTAGCCCCATAGACATTTATCATTTGTGTGTGTGTGTGTGTGTGTGTGTGTGTGTTGGAAACATCTAACGTTGAAAATCCTCTCTACCAGCTATTTTGTGTCTTTTCTTTTTCTTTCTTGTTGTTTCTTTTCTGTTTTTAGTACTGGGGGTTGAACTCATGCCCTCACGCTTGCCCGGTAGGCACTTGCGCCATGGGCTTTATCCCTGGCTACTGCCAGCTCTTTTGGAATATTCAGTTAATTGTTGTCAATCATAGTTACCCTACTGTGCTATAGAGTGTAGAAGCTATTTCTCTTACCCAGTGTACCTGTGTATTTGTCGTTTTTCTCTCCACCCTCCCCCACACCCTTCTCAGGCTCTGATAACCAATATTCTACGCTTTACATCTTTGAAATTAGTTTTTTAGCTTCCACATATACTTCTGAACTTCTTACTTCTATTTTGAATGGAACAGAACACTTGGTAAATTTGGTTACATGGTTTTCTTGAGAGGTGTCACAACTTCAGAAAGTACGAGAAACAAAGGGCATAAAATGTGTTTTGTGACTTCATAACAAAGTAGGGATAGTTCCAGAAGGTACACTATGGCATGTCTGTCCGTCTGTCCCTGTTGCAACACAAAGTACTGGCAAAACTCTTTGTTCCTGGGCTTTTCACCTCTGCGGAGGGAAATTTGACCAGGAGTCATTTAAATAAGTCTCACCCTACCAGGAGCTCCCCAAGAGTGCTGCAGACATACAATCCTCAAAATGTCTTTCAACAGTATCTTCTAGGGCAGGATAAATAATTCAGTGCATTATAGATACAAGCTAGCATAGAAAATCTAGGATGTATTTTTGAGATCATTAATTTTCAAGATTAAGAGAAGTGCTAAATCTTAACCCAACTCTGTCCTAAAACAGATTGAGCCATTTTAGCACTAATTGACCATAACAGTGGCCTGTGGCAAAGAGGAGGAGAATCCCAAGTTTCATATGCTGCCTGGTCTGAGCCTCTATGTCTAATTTTAGTTAAATCTCTTCAATTTGTTGGTTGCTCTAATAGCATTTCCTTTCTACCAATTACAAGTCAAATTGGCTGAGAAAATGGAGGGATAGCTAGGTGAAAAGGTTTAATACTTCTTCCTCCTTAGAACCAAAAGAAGTTGGGGAAAACAGAGGGGAGGTATTAAAAAAAAAAAAAGGAATGTCTCACGAACACTCGTGTTCCTCGTCGGGAAGTCTCTGTCATGTCTCATGTCTCTGTAACTGTTGGTTTTGCGAGCTGAGCTGGACACCTAAATGGCTTGCCACCTGCTGGTGGTTTTAGGCTCTAATATGGAAGATGTTTCTTGGGTCCGAGGTCCACAGGCTGGAGGGCTGCGATCCGCTCATCTTACAGATGGGGAGACCAAGGCCTACAGGGGCCACAGGAAGTGCACACACGGTTCTTTCTTGTCTGGAAACACCTTCTCTTTATATTTGGGCAGCATACTTTCTATTAATACTTTCATTGTCCCTAATTGGAGATAGGCTATCAGAACAGCCCACCCTGTTTTTATACTGCCAGGGAAGGAGTTGGAGAGAAGGAACCAACGTTACTCAACAGTCCATCAGAAAGGAAGTAGGAAGTTTTAATAAAACGTCTCTGTTAACATGTTCACAACAGGGCTGTAATTTCTATGTCTTACTGCAGGGTGGCTTGAAATCACTGAGGTGTCATGGGACAGTCATGCATGTACCACCGGTGGTTCAACTGGGCAGGAACACGTTAAACAAAGACTGATGCAGTGGCTCACAGATGGTTTGAGTTTCTCCTGAAGGTTCGTGAGCTGAAACCTTGGTTCCATGTGGACTTGTTAAGGTGGTGGAACCTTTCCGTAGTAGGAGCTAATGGAATAGGGTTAGGTCACAGGGGCACAGCCTTCAGAAGGGATTAACATTGGTCTCACTGAGTTTGCTAATTCTCAGGAAAGAGCGTTGTTATACAGTGGGCTACCCCACGTGCTCAGGCCCTTCTGCACACTGTCAGTGCCTTTTTGTTTCTCTGCCAATGTTATGGTACCAGTGGCCATGCTGGTTGATCTCCAAAACAGTTAGCTAAAGGAACCTCCTTTCTTTAAGTACCCAGCCTCAGGTATTTTGTTATAGCAATACAAAGTAGACTAGAACAACTGATGACCAGAATCACTCAAGTTTTCTGACTGCAGAAGCTGGGACAGGCTGCCAGCTTGCCTCTTTTAATTGCACTGAAGCATCAGAACCGGATGGACCTCATCAGTGGGACAAAACAAATGGGCTTCTCTGGAGTTCCCCAACCCAGGTTTCAAGATGGGAAAACAGCCTGTTTCCCATCCTACTTCTGGCCCCCTTCTCAGTTTTCAGGAGTACCTGTTAGGGCTGTCCGCTGCCTCCTCATGTCCTGTGGGCCCTCAAGCCTCTATGAACAGAGGACACTCAGTGGCACAGTAATGCTTGTTGGTCAGTGCTGAGATTCTCTCAAAAGAAATGGAAGAGACCTTCTCCCAGGTCCCTATCATGTTATATGCTGTCACTGCCACCAGCCAAAAGCAGGAGCCATCGCAGATACTAGAAGTGTACTGACATCCAGAGTTTTGCCTCATTTCTTGCATTGTCTATTAATTGACCTAGAAGCAATATTAATTGGCTCCTTCATTTTATACCTGCAGGTTTATAAAGAGAAAGATCTCTTCCTCCAAGCTGGAGAAGTGGGATTCTTTTTTTTTTTTTTCTTTCTTTCTTTCTTTTTTTTTTTTTTCCCCTAGTACCGAGGATCAAACTCACAGCACTGCGCCTGCCAGGCAGGCACTTCAGCCACTGAGCCAAACTACCGGCCCTATTTCTTTCAAGGCAGGGTTGCACTATGTAGCTCAGGCCAGCCTTGCTCATGTTGTAGCCCAAGCCGGCCTCGAACTCACAACGCTCCACCTACCTCAGCCTCCCGAGTGCTGGGATTCTTAAGGGAATGTGTGCATAGAAGGCATTTCTTTCCCACCCTCTGCTCCTTGACCTCTAGACCCTCAAAGTCTGTGAAATGGCTTCTGACCCAGGAGGGGCCATCCAACTCCTCTTTGTAAGTTGCAAGATTATTTGCAGATTTTTTCGTCTATCCTTGTCCTCCTGGAGACCTCATGTTTTCTAATTTAGTAGATTTCCCCGTGAGGCCTGACTTCCTGTCTCCCTGCTGCATGGGCTCCATTGTAACTGTGGTCATCAAAATTCCTGGTTAACCAGATCACTCCATTCCTTTAGACGGTCAGAAAATAGACTATTGTTCTGTCCTCTCCCTGCCCAGTCCTAAGAAATAAACCCAGTGAGTGGATTGGCCCTTGAGGGTTGCTAGGGGGTTGCAGAGGGATATTCAGAGTGGTGGGGACCTTGGTTGAGCCTAGCGGGAGCTAGATAGTCTGGGATGTCCAGAATATTTCAGCCTCCTGGCCCCTGCTTGGCAGCTCTGCAACCCTGGGAGAAAGCTCCTGAGACCCTGTTACCTACCTCTGGGGAAGGCGGCAGTGGTAGTCACAGTGTAAGCCTTGCTCCTGCTCCTTGGTGCACAGATGTCAGTGACAGGTGGGGGTTTGGAGGAAAAGGGCTGATACATTTGGAAGAGCATGGTGGGTGCTCCGTGGGGACTGGACTTGGCAACCTGGCTGGGGATTCCTAATTAGCCCCCTCTGGGCCGGTGTAGCTGTCACCCAGGGAAGCTTCAGTGGAGGGGATCAGATCTGAGCTAGTAGGGGTTCAGGTCAGTGAGAGCGAGGTGACCCCATTCACCTACCCCAGGCACCGTTGTCTGTGGACACCTGGATTATACCAGGTTTGGAGAAGTCCCGGGGACATCTGCATTGAAGGAATTAAAGGCTGGTTCGGAAGCTCCTTTTGTAAATCCCAAGAGGCGGCCCTGCTGACAAGGGATCTCTAATGAGAAGAGTCTGAGGATGTACACTGAGCGTTCTGACAAAACTGCTGGCAAATCAAACACAGTTGCTAAAAAAATTTTGTAACTTAAAAAAAAAATGAGTGGAAGAAAGGCGCCCCTTGTGGCTCTGGCTGGCTTCCTGTTGGTGGGTGCTGGGGGAGCCTTGTGCCTGCCCACTCAGGGGTCCGAGTGGAGCAGCTCTGGGGGTGATGTGTTCAGACTCAGGCCAGCAGACAGCCGCTCGGGCTTCACTGAGGGTTTCTTTGAGCTTTGGCCCTGAGGTCTCTGCGAGAGTTTACAGAGCCAGGCTGGTAGGAAAAATAAGGTCTTTGGAAAGCTCCTGATTTCCCGCTGAATTTTCCCTCAGCCTGCAATTCCAGGGGACCTAACCCCCTCCCAGGAGACCGGCTGATCTCCTATCGGTCCGCGCCTCTTAACGGTTCCACTGCCGCTTAGCATCACTGTGTTGGGACCCAGCTTCCAGCAGGAGCCTTCAGGGAACACATGGTCTGAACCCATCGCTGATGGGAAGGAAGAGCAGTGTTCTACCCCGTCCTGCTCATGGTCCTCACTTTTTTCTTTTTACCTCTTGATCTCTTCAAGTGTTATGCAGAATTTGTTGAATCAGGTTATTTTTGTACATTCTCTATAGTTAATAGCAACTTTTACACGTAATTCTACAATTCTATTTATAATTATTTAAACTTTTATTGTAAGTTGCTTTCAGTTTTCAGCCTTGGTCTTTCTGATCATGATTTTTTCGTTCTTTACCTTTATTTGTCTTTTTTTTTTTTTTTTTTTTTTTTTTTTTTTTTTTTTTTTTTTTTTTTTTTTTTTTTTTTTTTTTTTTTTTTTTTTTTTTTTTTTTTTTTTTTTTTTTTTTTTTTTTTTTTTTTTTTTTTTTTTTTTTTTTTTTTTTTTTTTTTTTTTTTTTTTTTTTTTTTTTTTTTTTTTTTGAGGCACAGTCTCCCTATGAGTTCAAGCTAACCTTGAACTCACTTTGTAACCCAGGCTGAACTCAAACTTGCAGCGATCCTCCTGCCTCAGCCTCCCAAATGCTGGGGTTACAGGCATGCACCACCATGTCCAGCGTCCATTTATTTGTCTTGATCTTTGAGGTGGTCGGAGGATGTCTTTGAAGTACTGCTGGCTTTTTGTATATGTGTGTTCCATGTCTGCAGAGTCAACTAACTGCTGATTGGAAATGTTTGAAGAGGAAATTGCGCCTGTATTGAATATGTACTGACATTTTTTCTTTTCATTTATCCTTAAACAATATAGTATAGTAATTTATATAGCATTTGCATTGTTTTTGGTATTAAATGTAATCTAGAGATGATATAACGTATAGAGAAGGATGTGTACCAGTTATATGCCAATACTATACCATTTTATATAAGAAACTGGAAGTTTTGGTGTCTGGGGATTGTGGTACCCTTAGGGATCTTGAAATCAATACCCTGTTGATACAGGGACAACTGTACTTTTACGAAGAAGTAATATAAGTGGTGTTTTCTAAGTCCTTGTCTGTGGAAGAATGTATTTCTGTTGCTTTCCCTCATAAAGGAAAGCTTGGCTACACGTAAAGGGCTATCTCCACCATATACCAGAGGTGCCTTTTGAGATGTAGTTACTGAAAAGTCAAAGACCAGCTTTATTTTTATTACTCTATTTATTGATACAATCTTCCACTTAAATGATTATAGCAGTTTATCCTTATCTTTGCTATGTGAATTTATTGTTAGGGTGTATCTTCTTGCTGGTCTTTTAAAAGCCATTTTGCCTTGGTCAGTGTAGGACCTACCCACTGGGCAGCTTGGAGAATTCCCCCTATTAGCCTCCGTTTGCAGTTACTTTTTTGTCGCAGCCTTTGTTCTGGTCTCCTCTTCAGGAACATCCAGTATCCATCGCTTGGCTTGCTGTTCTGTCCTCCTGTTACCATATTTTTTTTCATCTTCTTTGCATTCTGGGAAAAAATTTTTCACTTTGTTTTGTACATAATTAAAATTTTTTTTCTTTGGTAATACTAATTCTACATTTTATTGCAACCAATTTGCATTTCCCTCCTATTACAATCTTTCAAATTCCTCTAGGATTTTTAAAATCATTTCCTGTTCCTTGTTTGCATAATTTGATTTTATTTTTCCAAGCCAACACCCCCGCTTTCCATTTGTGTATTTTCTCTTTTGGATCTTTGATCTCGTATCATTGACGCTGCATCTTCCTGCCCTCTATGGAGGTACTAACAGTTTCCTGCAGGGTTTCTCTTGGATATTCTACGAAATCATGATTAGGAGCTTTTGCTTATCTCCAGGCTTCTCAACGCTGTGCCTCCATCGACCTCCTGAGGTAAAGAGATGCTCTGTACTCCCCGTAACCTCGCCTCCTTCTGTGCATTGCTGCTCAGCGCCTTCGCTCACAGCCGTCGAGAGCTGGGTTTTGTGCACAGGTAAAGCTGGCACATCGTTGGACTGCTGACCTCTGTCCACTTGTTTGGTGAAATAGCCCCTACCTCCTTCTCGTGTTCTTGAAGCCCAGTTCCCGCCACGATTCTCCGCATCCGTTCACTCATCCGTTCATTCATCCATTCATTCATTCATGGCTCTGGATACTGTACAGAGTCTAAAGTATGAATGAGAAGGATGTGGCCCTACCTTCCCGTATCTCATAGTCTATTTCTCTCCTCCTCTTCTCTCTCCCCTCACACCCGACTTCTGACAAGTTTCTAGATCTCTAACTTGCAGAAAAACATGAAGACAACACCAGAGTCCGCATGTATTTTATGCCACTTCCCACAAGACTACACTTCTCAGAGTGTACTGTGCCACTGCCAGTAGTGCCCTGCCTCATCCCTAGCTTTGTTTGTTTGAGATAAGAGGATCTCACTATGTAGTTCAAACTGGCCTTGAACTTACCAGGTACCCCAGGCTGGCCTCATCTCAAGTGCTGGGATTGTAGGTATGTACCACCATACCCAGCCCTAGCTATTTCTTGGGAGTCACTATCTTTGAATGGATAGGAAGGCTGCCGGAACTGGGGAGACAGTACTGTCGCCTCTGAGACAAAGGAAGAATGGCAAGCATTCCTGTACGTACAGACCCTGAAGCTGGTGACATCCTATGGGAGTCACACCCTGCACAGGAGTCTCCCCACCCTAAACAGGCACCCATCGCAGAAGCTGGAAGATGGAAGTAAATCCTCAGTCTCCGCCCCAGCTACATCCTGATCTTCATGGTGGTCCCTTGCACCTCAACAGTGATCACTCCACCGCTTGTTGAGTGCACCACAGAAGCAACAGGAAAGACCACTTCGAGCCATTAGGGTGCATGGATAATGGACCAGTTCCAAGGGACCCAGGCCCTCCAGGCACACCTCACCACGCCGTGGCTACTTCTGGGTGTCCATCTGGCTGTGTGGTTGGGGAAGAGGGAAGGTGCCGGAGAGTCCTTTGTGGAGGAGCCTTCGAGCAGTGCCAATCACAGTACTGGGCTCATTAGCAGTCATTGTCATGGCAACGGGTCTGCCAGAAAGTGGCTCGTTAGGCTGACAACTTCAGAGATGTTATATATAGATCTGGATGTGGGGGGAGAGGGGGTGCGGAGCCCTGTGGATATGCCTTTCTTTAGAGCTCCTATTGCTGCTGGGTTTGGGGTGTGAGAAGACGCAGGCTGAGGGACCTTAAAACGCTCTGATCTGGCCGCTAAATCAGAGGGTCTGACGACCATCGGGTAACGCCTGCAAGTAGCATTTGCTTGCTGCTTCAGAAGGTAAGAGGCAGGTGCTCCCAGAAGCATCCCACAGGTGGAGGTGGTGTCCCGGGATGAACTTAAACCTGAAGAGTGGTGGCGGCTGTGGGAACTGAACGTCGGGGTCGGTACTGCTTCGGGGCTGCAGATGCGCCCTGGAACTGTTCTTAAAATAGTCTGTTTAAAGGGTGTGGGGTTAAGAGGTGGAATCCTTCTCTTTCATAAGTGACTGTGCATCTCAACATTGTCTTTTTACAAATTGCAATTACTAAAATTTTATGTTCCCTCCCAGTTTCCATTTAAGAGGTGATGCTTGCTCTCACTGCTTCTGTTATTGCTACACCTGAGTAGCTCCAAAGTATAGGATTCACCCAGGATACATGCTACAGATGGAAACGCTTAAATCCTGGGTTTATGTCCTGGTGAATCTGGATCCAGAAATGTGTAATTAGCCCATATGCCAGGTGACTGATGTTTCCATATAAGCACACTTCAAGAAACATTGCTGTAAAGGCATTTTTGTTATTGGTGGGATTTTTGTTTTTGCTTTTGTATTTTATGGTTTATTTTGTTTTTGGTACTGGAGATACTGAACCCAGGGCTCATGCATGCTAGGCAAGCACTGTGCCACCAAGCACTCCCACGGCAGGGTGTTTCTTTTGATCTCTGGGTGACTTCCCTTGCTAACCCTGCTTCCTTTTTCTCCAGGGGGAATCAGGAGCCACCATTAAGAGAAGCATTTTTTATTTTTGGTTGTGCTGTTTTAAATGAGGAGACAGGGAAGTCAGCCTACAGCTGGGAAACGTGACGGCTTGGATGAGGGTGGTGATATTTTTGCATATCCCCCGGGAAGGCATATGCTCACTTGGAGACTGTGAGACAGGCAGGGACAATTAGACCTGGACCGTCACCCGCCTTGGGTGGGAGCTGAATCTTGGATAATCCAGGTGAAGACATGGAGCTAGGGAGAGCTGCGGAAGGTGGGCCAGTGTAGGGAACTGGATAGAAGTCTAGAACACAGCGATTTCTTTGCCTGTGGTCTGGGGGTTGAACTCAGGGCCTCTTGCGTGCTAAGCACATGCTCTACCACAAGCTATAGCCCTAGTCCAAAGGTAACTTTTATAGTTATTTAGTTTTACCATTTATTTAGCACTGGACAAGTTTGTAAGCATTCACACTGTAAGATTCCTCATTTTAAATGGGAATAAATGCCATCTAGGAGACAGGCTGATTGTAAAGATCAGGTAATTGCTTGACGCATCCAGCCCAGGCCTGGTGCACTTTTGACATTTGGTGACAGAAACCATTATGGATGGATAGAAATGGAAACTGAGCTCAGATCTTTCTGGAGAAACTACTAGACTAGTGTCTTGAAGTGGTCTAGGAACCCCTTGCTATTATACATGAAATAAAATAAGATAAAAATTCGCATACAAATGTTGATAGCAACCATATTCATGACAGCGGAAAAGGAAAGAAATCAAATGCCCATCAGTGGGTGAATGGATGAACAAAATAGGATACTTATGTGTTTATTCAAAGAGTGGAATATTACTCAGAAATTTAAAAAATGGTATAATGATACATGCTCCATCGTGAACGACCCTTGTACCAATTTTGAGAGGTGGTGCAGACTATTGATAAATTTCCTTGTATTCTTGGGGTTTCATATGTACAGAGCTAAAGAGGTTGTTGACTGAAAAAGTGAGGGTAGAAGGGGGAAAGCTGAATCCCAGCCTTGTACTTGGCCCAGGGGTGACTCCTTTCAGAGGAAGAGGCAAGCTTTCATAATTTCTAAGATGTCTGCGCATTAAGTTCAGAAGCTCTGAGTCAGAGTGAGCTACCTTCATCTCCCCTCCCTACCTCTGGTCTTGTTCTTTCTAGGCAGCGCCACCCAGCCCCTGACTATGTCACCTGTACTTTTTGTTTTTATTCTCATGGGAAAGAGCTGAAAATTGAAGGCAAGAAACCACAAAGCTAAGGAAGGGAATGGAAGGGAAGGATTTAATTTGGAAGGAAATTAATTAGATGAAGAAGTGGAAGAGACCTTAATTACTGGGCACTCACCCACAGTGTCCTTTGGATGGCTTTGGGCAGCTCTTGCCGTAGCCCAACGTCACCTGCCCCTCTGTGGTCACCAAGAGCAAGGTAACGTTGGTGTTTGGGGCAGGGTTGGTAGGTGGTATAGTCTAACTTGTGCCTTTATTGTATCTTTAAAAATATTTTTTATTGTGATAAAATAAACCTAAATCAGACCACCCAAGACTTTGAAGCATTCATAATATTATACAGCCATAGTCACTAGTTCTTAATATTTTCATAATCCTAGAAGAAATCCTTCTCTTCCTCAAGAAATACTTCTGTCCCCCAAGTCTTTGGCAACCATTAATCTATTTATGTATGTATGTCTTTGTCTGTTTTGAACTTTTCATATAAATGAAATTATGTGAGAAGTGGCCTTTTTTGTTTCAGTGCTTTCAATTATAATCATACTTTAATAATGCATCTATGTCATAACGTGTAGAGCACTCTATTTCTTTTTATTTCTAAGTAATATTCCACTGTGTGGATATACCACACTTTGTTTCTCCAGTCATCCACTGATGTACATTTGGGACTATTAAGAATGATGTTGCGGGCCAGGGATATAGCTTGGTGGCACAGCGCCTGCCTGACCAGTGTGAGGTCCTGAGTTCGATTCCTGGTACCCAAAAATAAAGGAAGGAAGAAAGATGCTGCTATGAACTAGAATATGAGTGTTTGTTGTGCTTTCAAATTTAGGCTGTGTATCCTGTTGTCTCCACGTCTTTTAACTCTTGATTTGGGTGAAGTCAGCCAACAGGAGGAATTTCGTCCTAAGAGCGGAGAGGATAAGGGGCTGCGGCTGTCTCTGTCGCTGGAGGCAGTGCGGTCAGATGGTGGCAGGGAGGGCCTGTGGCTGTGTGGTGAGCTGGAGGTCAGCCGTGCCACGCTGACTGAGTTAGGAAATAAGATTTTTGGTCTGGGTGCCCTTTCCTGCCTTCTTTTGTCACCTCGTGGCCTTCCCTCCAGGACTTCATCTCCAGGGTGCCTTCCCTGAAAGACCCTGCATTTCCTGGTCAGGGGATGACCTCCTTGGTCATCCATGCCCTTACATGGACACTGGGGCTTCTCCTGAATCATGAGGTTACTTGGATAATTGACCAGGGTCATCGTAAGGAGAAAAGCACTGTATACCTGCGAAGAAGGGGCAGTCACCGTGTTGCTGTATCAGAGGAGAGTCAGGAGGATGGGTCTCCTTGCTCTCTGGCCCATGGGAGGAGTTATTTGCCTGACTTTCTCAATAGAACCTGTAAGTCCGCACCTGAAGGTGCTAACCATCCTGCAGGTGTTTCTCCAGTAGTCTTGGAAACAGAAACCTTAGCATGACAATTGTTGGCAACATTTCATACTTGCCGAAGGTGAGGCTGGGTGTGCTCACCCAAGCTTCAAACCTCAGAAGGCAGAGCCTGGGGGAACCCCCAGCTCACTGTACCACCCTCCAATGGGAGCGCCCAACGACTGGCCATGCCTGCTGACAGCCCCTTTGCTAGGTTTCGAGTGTGCTAATGTTTATGTTATTAGCATCTTTCATAACTGGGCTGACATTAGCATCCCTGATTTCGTAGCTATGGAAATAGCCTGCTCCAGACACACCTGAGGTTATCTGATAACCACGTGACTGCTGGGATTGGCACCGAGACGTTTTAAGCCTGGGGTCTACGGGCTGTTTTCGCTCTGCCTCTGGGGTCCCTCCCTCTGTGACCCATTCCTGTCCATAACTGTTTCACACTCTGTTTAATCCCTTGTAACAATTTTCTAATTTTCCTTCAGTTATGGGACAAGCACCAATAAGACTTTTCTTTCCTGGGTGCTGTGTGATATTAGACTGAAGGGAAGGGAACCTGACTTCATAGCCCTACTGTTGAGAAAGTTTTCTTCTCTGGCAAACACTATCCTTAAGCCCCATGGTCCTCCTCTGCCTGCTTTACTCCCAGTCCCTCTGGCCAAATATACACCTGCTGTGTGTGGAATAATTCACACACCACACTTTCTCTGTGCTTCTCTTTGGACTCTTTGTCTTGCATGTGTCCTGGCTGCCTTCCAGTCCTGAAGAGGCTCTCGGTATGTGTGGAGGCCCAGGAAGTCCCGCTCAGGTGTGAGCTGGTGCATATTGGGCATATGGTTCTGGCGAGAGGACAGCCCCGGCAGGACACCACACTGCTTTTGGCCCAGCTACTGTGCACCTCCCTGCCTCGGCTTGTTTAGAAGATGATCTTCCATGTGGAATCGCCGAGGCGCTGTGGGCTTGTGGGTACAGGTGTGGGTACAGGTGTGGGAGCCAGGGATATCCGGGACACAGGAGAAGCTTTCAGTGAAGCCTCAAAGATTCATAACAAAGCATACACAATAGCGGCGCAGAGGGCCAGAGGCAGGCTGTGTCTACTCAAGGTCAGCTAGGCTGTACTGATGGCGTGACCCTGGCCCCCCGATGGCACGCAGGGAGCGGAGACTCAGTACTGCAGCCTTCGCCACACCAGAACCGCCTGTGAGCCCCTGTCCCCACCGCTTCCTTTAGGCTATTATGTTATTTTCCTAAGCGGTGGTCATCAGTGGCAAAAATAAACTAACTAACTAAATAAATAAAATAAAATACGTTTCTAAAAATCCAGTCCTGTGGGCATGGCCAGGAGCTGCGGTGGACACCGGGAAGCTGATGACCCTCGGTACTCCCGCATGGGCTCCACGTTTCCCGGAGAAGCCGATGGCCACTGCACTCCCGTGGCTTCGAGTCTTACTCTCATCGCTTTCCTTCCTTCAGAGGGCACGTGGGCTCGTTTTGAACCCTCTGTCCTTATTTTTAAACGTGCTTTAGCCAAAAACTTTTACTTTTGTGTTTGAGAAAATTCAGATGGAACAGATGAGTAGAAAGAGAAACAAAATTAGCCGTAATTCTACCACCAGAGCATTGCAGATGATGTTTTAGCCCATATCTACTTCATATCAAGTTTCTCTGGCACACACACACACACGCATTTTTCTTTTCTTTTTCTCCTATTGTTTTTTTAAGAATGTAAGTACTGTGCATGGTTAAAAGGTTCAGACTGTACATAAGTGCATATGCTAGAAACTCAGCATCTACTTTGTCTCAGACTCCCAATTCTCTTTCTTTGCCGGGATGTTTTGGGTACTTGGTGAGAACCCCGTCCAGTGCTCATGGCCTTGTCAGTACTGTTGGAGAATGTTTGACGTCTTGCGCTGCGACGACTTGCGTTAATTAGCCCTGCGGGGCTTGCGCAGCGGGCTGGGGGCCTTGTGAGCCACCGCACTCGGTGGTCCTGCAGGTGCTAGGCCCCAGATTCTGCGGCAGGAGCGCCGGAGTGACGGGGCCCCGGCAAGTGCAGCACCCCTGTGATTAATTTTGAGAGATGCGAAGGGGAGTAAGCCCAGCTCTGTTAGCCCAGCTCGTTTCCCTCTGCGATCTGAAAGAACTGTGCCTTCTGCCAGGGGCTTATGGAAAAGCAAGCGCTCCTCATGCCACGTGCTCTTGTAGCCCCTGAAATCACGTGTATGTTGCCTTTGACTTCCCCAGGGAAGCTTGCTGTCCTCGTCACCCAACAATTTCAGGGCGACTTCCCCAGTCTCTGACTTTTCTAGTTTAAAAACAGTTCCAAAATGCCAAATGAATGTGACCTTTTCTTTCCTCTCCAGCAGAAGCCTGGAATGGTCCCCCCTCCGCCAGGAGAGGAAAGCCAGACGGTCGTCCTCCCACCTGGCTGGCAGAGCTATTTGTCTCCTCAGGGCCGGCGTTACTATGTCAACACGACCACCAATGGTAAGTCCTGCTTGGAGAGCTTCCTGCAGCAGCCTTGGGTGTCTGTATCTCTGGAGAGACACTTGGTCCCCTCCCACCCCCACTCCCTGGTTTTAGAATTTCTTCTTGGTCAATCTCTGCTGACCCTCCTGGCCCTGCAGTGCTGGGTGGTAGGGGTCTGAGCGCGGGTCTACAGTTCTGGAAGAGTCCTCAAAAGGGAAGCCTTCCTTTCAAAGTTCATGTCATCCCTGGAACCTCATATTTTCCCTGAGCATCTTCGTTGAACCCAATCGCAGGGTTTGGAGCTGTGTTTTTCAAATGGGATCTGGAAAGTTTTCCACAGGGATTTCAAAGCTAGGTCAAGTTAAGCAGGTTTAGCGTCTGCATATTTTCTTGGAACTCTGAGTGTCCTAATGATACTGATGCTCCAAAGGAGAGATTGCAAGTGAGTGGTTTCCCTAATTGTACCTCCCCCCCCCCTCCTGATGTATCTCACTAGCTGGCATTTCTCACAATGTCCTTTGGAAGGGGCTGGGTCTATGAGCAGCTTATTTATCCCAGCAGATAGCAGAGATTCCACAAGCATTTCTGAGCTGAGTAGGACTGTACCTCTATGAAATCATTATGGATTTCTTGGGCCTTCCAAACAGCTCCAGCATCCCGGATATGGATTGGAGACGGTTTGGAAAAGGGTGTGCAGTGTTGGAGATCTGTCCCAAGGCGAGCAGGGCTGTTCAGGGTTGGTCAGGGATCAGACAGGACAGGGCAAATCAGGTGGGGGCCCTGTGTCTTGATCTCCGTGACCCCCAAGGATTTTACCATGAAAGAACCAAGAGAAACAGCGCAGGACAGCTGGGTTTGGTGGGAATCACGGGCATGCAGCCAAAGTGGAACAGGAAGTCATACCCAGACCCACCTGTTGGCCTAGCCATGGCGTCTCACTTCCCTGGTTTGTGCCCTCTTGACTTCCTGGCCGCCTCTTGTCACCTGGGCTGGGGGATCACTGACATAGGCTGCAGTTACGGTCCTGCACGGGGGGAAGTGTTCTGGTGGCGGGACAGCCAGCTGTTGTTCAGAGGAAGACACTGACAGCTGACAGCTGCCGCTCTGGGCGGCTGGTTTATTCACACCTCCGGGCACCCGACCTTCTGCAAGCTCAACTGGGGCATTCTAATTGAAGAGGTAACTGGTGTTTCTAGGAAAAGGGAAGTAGGACTGTTTCTAACGGTCCTCCCCTCATGTTTCCTCAAAACAAACACATGAGCAGCTTTGTCTTGTTACTGACACCCGAAGTTTCAGAAGAGGATGTGTTTGTACACAGTTCCCCATCTGTGGTAGAGACTTACCCAGCATGCATGAAACTCCATCCCTGTAGCATGAGCGAGTAAATGAATGAATGAATGAATGAGTAATGAGCATAAAAATCCTTGGTTCCTTCCCCAGAGGTACTTATCATATATGTCCTTCCACATATTTATATTGTTACCTTCCAAACATACATATGCTTACTTTAAAAAATAAATAAATTGAGGAATACTGCCCATGTTATACTTCAGACTGTTTTGACAGGATATTAGACACAGCTTTCTCCCCTTTGTCCTTTTCAACCTGAGTTTTCTAACAATTGCATAATAGATGATAGTGGATTCCATGAGTAGGCTACCATTAATAACTAACACTGAACTTGTTTAGTGAATACTTAAGTCACATTTTACATCAGTAGGCAATGTCTGGGAGGTTTTGTTCTGTTTTGTTTTGTTTTTCCTGAGACTTGGACTTCAGCGTCAGCCGCTGGGTCAGAGCCTCCCTACCGGTCCCGGGGTGCAGTGATTCCAGTGATGTTCCAGGTCACAGGTAGACTGACTTTCTCTAAAAGACCAGTGAGGGAATATTTTAGGTTTGGAGGTTGTATGGTCTTTGTCACAGATATTCTGCTTTACAGGTGCAGCCTAAAGCTGCCATAGATGGTATATAAGCTGTGAATGTGATTCTGTCCATTAAAACTTGATTTATAGATGCCAAATGTGAATTTCAGGTAACTTTTATGTCTTATACAAACGTCATTCTTTTTTTTTTTTTCAACTATTTAAAAATGCAAAAAGTAGAGGCTGGAGATGTGGTTTAGTGGCAGAATATTTGCTTGGTATGCCAGGAGCCCTGGGTTCAATCCTTAGCACAATACATACACACATACATACATACATGCATGCATGCATACATACGCAAAATGTGAAAGGTGATTTTAGTTTACAAATTCATGAACCGTATGATAGCAGGCTTGGCAGGGTTGCTATTTAGTTTGTTAGGTAATCTGTCAGCCTCCACCTTCCCCTTTATACTGAGGGTAATCCTAACTCCTTGCTCTTCAATTCTAGATTACACATGCCAGTTCCATTCAAAATGTAGTTGTTTTATTGACTATCTATTGACTATCGATTGAGTCATCATTCACTATTTATTTGTTGTCATTTTGTTTTTTGAGATCGGATCTTGCTGTGCAGTTCAGGCTGGTCTTGAACTCACTATGTAGCCCAGGCTGGTTCAAACTCGAAGTGATCCTCCTGCCTCAGCCTCCCAAATGCTGGGACTACAGGAATGTGCCATAATGCCTGACATGATCATTCATTCAACACAGTCACTGTTCCTCAAATATGTACCAGACACAGTGTCCCTGACCTGCAATTACTGATTCTCTTATAGTTAAAGCAGATTTTTGACTTAACACCTATCTGCTTAAAATCATGAGAAGGGCTATGAAGGAGAAATGTGGGGCATTTGAAGAATATGTCACCGAGAGACCCTGTGGCAAGGGGAAGGCGTCTCGGGAGCTTCCTGGCGAAGGGGCACCTTTCAGCTGGGGCAGAAGGATGAGGCAGGGGCTGGGATGGGAAATGCCTTACTGACAGCAGAGACCTCAAACCTCATGTTAGGATTTTGCCCGTAGCTTAAGGGAAAAGGAAGCAGATGTCTTTCTGACTTTTCTTTGGAATTCTTGTTTTCACCCTTTTGAAATTTGTCTGCTTTCTGCAGGAGAGTCCCTATCAGAGCCACCAGTCTTTCTCCTCGTACCTGCCTACTCTCCCAGCCTGGAAGGCATCTGAGTTAGTGCCTCCCTGGGGGACCAGCTGTGTCCCCCTTTCTGCACTCACTCACTCGTGGCTGTCGTGGTAGCTCTTCGTGCTGGAGCGCGGTCCCCACCCTCCCACACCCCCGACAGCTGGTAAAGCACACACAAGCCCCACCGCTCAGTTACAAGCTGCTGCGGTCCGTTCCTCTCTTACCCTTCACCTGCTCTTACTTCCAGATATAATTACTCTCAGTATTTGCAGGGTATTGTTTGAGGACCCCTGCATCAAACATTTCTGTAGGTGTACCATGTTCCTTATATAAGAGGGCATGATCTTTAAACAGAGCTCACGCACGCCCTCTGGTAAGGCTTCCATACATCTCCAGATTACTTGTAATACCTAATACAATGTCAATGCTGTGTAAATAGTTGTTCTGCTATATTGTTTAAGGAATAATAACATGCTAAAGAAAGTCTGTACATGTTCAGTGCAGGTGCAGTTTTTTTTTTTTTCCTGAACATCTTCAATCCTCCAAGGTAGCAAAAGACGCTGTCAGTGTGGATCCACAAATACAGAGGGCTGTCTGGACTCCTAGTCATCCTTCCCAGAATCCCTGCTCTCCCTACCAGAGGAGCTTGGACCTGATAAGGATTTTGCCCTCTTTTACACACACTCTACAGATATAACCATTTGAAAGCCTCATTTTCCCTTGTCTCTCCAGGCTCTGGTGAATTTGCTTATCTTTGCATCTATCAGGATTTCATGGCTGAGGATTGTCATGATGCTGGTCACTGTGCCGGGCTCTCGGCACACGACATCAGCCAGGATGTCGTCTCAGTTTTCCGAGACAACAGTTCTAGTAGGGCCAGAGAAATAGATACACCTACAAGCTCTGCAGAGATTGGCATGGAAATCTAGGTGTTCAAAGGAGGGACCAGGGCAACTTTATCTGGTGATCAAAAAAGTCTTCGGGGAGGAATATCTTGATTTAAGAGTTCTGAGTCATGTTGTAGCCCAAGCAAAGGGTAAAGCAGCAGGAGAAACAAAGGCATAAGAAACAAAGGTGAGACAAAGTTAGCGATCTGACCTACAAAAGGCTCCCTGAGGCACACTGAGGAGCAGGGTCTTTGCCCAATGGGCAGCGGGAAGCCTAGGAAAGTTCCCAGGCAGTGGAATGACACAATCAGGATATTGTGGCAAGACTGCTTGTGCAGCACAGTGAAGGATTTGAGTAAGCATGAGTCCGACAGCCTAAATGAGAAGAGAAATAATGAGGTCAGACACCAATCTGCGACAGCGCCTGTGAAGGAGGAGGTCGAATCTGTCAGCCAGGATGTGGCAGGACAGGGATAGACAGGGACGGCTTTCTGCCTCGCATGACGGAGGGGAGCAGGTTTGGAATGAAGAAAATGAATCCATGTTGAGTGTGCGGCTCACCCAGGGACATTCGGGACAAGGCGGACCAAGCATTTGGATGGAAGGATCTGGGTTTTAAGGGACACCTGGGCTGGACAGGGGAGCTGGAGAGCCCTGTGGGCACGTGGCCCTGCGTGAGTTTTACCCCTTCCTGCCCTCTTGGGCCAGTAGCCAGTGTGTCGTGATCAACCTGTGCAACCAGACGGAGTGGCGTCCAACATGTGTGTCTTCATCAGAGGGCCACACGTGGCCCAGGGCAAGGAGACAGGAGGTGGCCTTGTAACACAAAGTTTAAAGGAGGGACCGAGGAGACTTTGAAGGAATTGTCAGAGACACGAAGAATCCAGGGAAAGGCAGTGTCACAAAAGGCAAGGGGGAAAATTCTCCAAGGAGGGCGAGTCAGACAGACCGAATTACAGATCAGATTTGTGGTAGGTGATCATGTAAATCGCTGGACAAGGCACAGATTATTTAGTAAATGGTGTTTAGTGGATGAGCCAAATGGCTGACAGGAAGTTTCGGTAGCTAAGTTAATGCAATAATGTTGCTTTTGTATAAACTCACCAAAGCCAGCAGAGTGCGGTTTGTGAAACTTTGGGAAGTCCCCATCGCCTTGATTTCCCCACAGCTGGTGGCTGTCCAGGGTGTTTCGTCATGCAGGGTGACTGTGAGTTCAGCCCCAGGAAGGCAGAGGTTCCGATGCCGGGCAATGGCTCGTCCCACATCATCTAGGCAGGTGCTGCACTCTCCCCCAGTACCCACTCTGTGGCTGAGTTGGGAAAGTGTTGAGTTCTTGGATGGTGAGCTATTACCGGCAGCCTACCCCATCCAGGGACCCAAGCTCTAGGGCTAAGGGACTGTCTTAATATGTTCCAGCTGTTTTGACAAAATATCATAGCTTGGGTGGCTTATAAATCCTGGCAGTTTATTCTGATAGTTTTAGAGGTTGGGAAGATCAAGGTGCTGGTGGATTTTGTGTCTGGCGATGCTCTGCTTTCTGCTTTGCAGAGGTCTCCCTCCATGCTGCCTTCTCACATGGTAGAAGGGTAAAGAAGCTCCCTTGGGCTTGTTTTATCAGAGCAGTAATGCCCAGAGAGTGGAGCCCTCATGACCTGATCGCCTTCTAAGGTTACACTGGGAATTAAGTTTCAACATAGGTGTTTGGATGGGGCGTGAACATTCATATCATAACAGGGGCCTCTTGCACAACAGCTAATTGTGTTTCAAAAGATCTAGCACAATATTATATGTTCCATTTTTAACTGGAAGGCCAGATGTGCATTGCTGAACAGTGATATGGTCATAGGTGTTCAGATCTTCTTTTTGGAGAGTTGCTGACCCTTTTAAAAATATTGATTAGGATATATTTTCCATTTGGTCATTGTAGAGGTGTTAGAAACTAGTATTGAAGGCCAAAATTGGTTTGCTTTAATGTATGCATTGGTATTTTACCATTTACTTATTAATCTTCATACACTTTAAATCCAATAATTTTACCTCTATGTTTCATTTCTAAAGACGATGATTTGAAAAGAGGCTTAGTCTTGTTTTCCTAGAAAGCAGAACCCGAGGCAAGGATTCAGTGTTGAGACCTACCTCCGAGGTATCAGCCAGAGCAGTGACAGAGGGTAAGAAAGTAAGGAGAGACCAGAGAAGAAGTCACGAGATGCTAAATAGCGTTTGACAGTGAAATGCAGAGTGACCAAGCAGGTCACCCGGCCGGTGACTTCGCTTCTCTGAAAGTGCTGCAGGGGAGCTGTGCCTCGGAGTGGTTCACAGAAAAGCAGAGATGCTTTATCCAGTCATCTCCTGTGTCCCACTGGCCTACCTTCTCCTCTTGCAGAGTTATTTCTACACACTTGGGGTTGGACCACCTGACTCTCTGAAGCCTTTCAGAGATCCTGACTCCTCCCTTTACAGAGTGGTGATTCACCCAGTTCTGCCCCTGAATGGGTGGTCAAAAGAGCATGAATGAAGTACCAACCAAAATAGAAGGGGGCTTGTAAAGGACAAGTCAGGAAGGGTCTGATGTCAGTGTCCCAGGGCAAAAACTGCCTTAGGAGTGACTGCCATGGTTAATGGCAAACCTTGATGACTGGGTCATTCGTACGGTAGGTTTCAGTGACTCAAGACTTTTACATTACAGTCATCCTAGGGGAATTTTCCAAGTCATCTAATATAGGAGTCACTAAATTACTATCTGTGGGCCAGATTCATCTCATAGCCTGTACTTATAAATAAAGTTTTACTGGAGCACAGCCACGCCCCTTTGTTTATGTCCTGCCTGTGGCTGCTTTACGCTGTAACAGCTGAATTTAGTCATTGCAGTAAAGACCATGGGGCGCTAGGGTCCAAAAGGATTTAGCGTTAGGCCCTTGACAGGAAAAAAAAAAAATGTGTTGATTCCTGGCCTAATAGATAGAACTCACTTGTTCTACACATGTAGAAATGGAATCCTCCGTGTGATAAAGGCATTCGCTCCAAGTTACTTAACTATTGAGAAGCCATGCTAGGACTGGATACCCACCTTCTGATTTTTTCTGTTTTGCCTCAGTGTTCTGCAAGGGTGAGCGTGGGTGGCAGTGGCAGTGATTTAATTTGCTCTAAGAAAAACTGAGTTAATGGATTTGTAGATAAAGTCATTGGAAATAATTAATTTTAAGGAATGCCTGCCCATCTTATTTGAGTGCCAGCTGTAGCCTAGGAGAAGTGGGAATTGTTTTTAAGGTCTTTTGACAAAGAATCTATGTCTCTAAATGCTTTATTTATTGCGTTTGGGGGTGAGATTTGGCAAGGTTTAAACCAAGTTTGGAATTTTTGGACTCATTTGCCAAATAGTAATTTTCTTGATTTCTTGTTTTATTTATTTATTTATTTTTAAATGAATGGATTCCCATTTAACTTCATTACCCTAGGAACTAATGTGAGTTTCTGGATAAGTTTTCTAGCAGAACATACTTAAAAAGCATTCTTTGAGCTTTTCTTTGTTACAAATAATTGGATACTTCTCTAAATCCTCTAATAGCCCTGGTAATTCTCTGTTAATAAAAGTTGCCCTGAGCAGCTTCTACATCCAAATGCACCAGTCTGTTTTCTTCTGTCCATCTGTGTTGAGCAAATGTGGGACTAAAAGACGTTTGTATCTGGCACATTCGATTGATTAAATTAGGTTTCGCATGCTTGTGTGTGTGCGTGTGTGCGTTCTCTTATGTAGCTTCTTTGTTTTGACTTTTTAATTTTTCTTTAATGGGCTCTTAGTGGAAGGCTGTTAGACTTGAAAGCTTACTGTTACCCTGCCTCACTGTGGGTTTTGTTTTATCTTTCACAGTATCCATTTTAATTTGTAATGTTGGGTAATACCTAACACACCCCTCATTTTCTACCAGTTTTTAAGACTGATAGTCTCTTGTTTGTGGCAAATGCCAAATGGGTTAGGGAGTCACTGCCACTGCCAGTAAGTTGAAAATACGCAAAAGTCAGAGGACAAGGGAGGCAGATTGTGTGGTTTGTTGTATTTTAAGAAGCTGATTTACTATGAAGGACAACGTGAGGATGTACCTTACTGGCCGTTGGCTGGAGTCGCCGATGAGGAGCACCCGGTTTGGAGGTGGAAGGTGGAAGTGGAACAGGTGGAGCCATGCAGGAGACACCCAGCAATTCCACTCCCAGCTGTGTGTTCCAAGAGAACTGAGAACACGTGTCACACAGAAGCCTGTGTGCGCATGCTCTGTGGAATGTTATTTACAATGACCAGAGACAAGTCCTCTGTCCATTAACTTGATGAATGGGTAAACAAAATGTGCCATATGCGCACTCACTCAAAGGAATGAAGTACTAACTAAATGCGTGCTACAACATGGATGAAGCTTGAAAACAGCATGCTAAGTCAGGACAGACACAGTGGGCTACATACGGTATGTTTCTATTTATAGTGAAATGCCTACAATAGGCAAATCCATCGAAACAGAAAATAGATTAGTGGTTGCCAGGGACGTCAGGATGCAGTGACTGGAGAGTGGCTGCTAAAGATGATCAGAATGTACTAACAATGCACAGTGAAGGTTGCACAGCTCGGTTAATATTCCCCAAAACCATTGTGTTGTATGATTTGATAGAGTGAATTTTATGATATGTGATTATACTGCAATAAAAGCATTGTTAAAAACAGGCATGGATGGAGATGGTAGGTGAGTTCGTAACTTGCTTGGTGGCCTTCAAAAGCAGTTCCCGTACTGGTACACATCAGAAGCACCTAGAGGTGGGAGTTCGTTAAAGTCTACCAAAACGCAGGTCCCATCCCTGACCTACTGAATCAGAATCTTGTATTTGGAAAGAGTTAAAACTACTACTTTTTCTTTTTAAGTGTTTTCTAACCATCACCACCCATTTTTTACTTGCAAGGGAACTTAGGAAATTGGTGGAGGTGTAGCTGTGTTAGTCAGTTTGCAATCATTGTGAGAAAAATACCTGAAATCATCAACTTACAAGAAAGGAAAATTTATTCTGGCTTGTAGATTCAGAGGTTTCAACCCAGGGTCCCTTGGCCTTCTTACTTTGGGCCTGTAAGTGGCCCAGTATGGCAAGACAATGCAGTTAAGGAGGTCTGTTTACCTCATAGCAGCCAGAAAGCAAAAAGAGAGAGAGAGACCCAGAGAGAAGGAGCCGGGGGCAGGTCTTCAGTATCTCCTTCCGGGGCATGCCTTCAAATGACCTGACTTACACCCCTATGTCCCACCTCCCCAAAGCACCACAGTTTGGGGATCAGGCCTTCAACATGTGGGCCTTTGGGGGGATATTTCAGATCCCATCTAACAGCACTAGCAATGGGTCAAATACTATAACGTTGAGCAAATTTAAGTCCCAATTTTCACTTCCAGAAATTCAGCAAGGAAATACAATGTTCTCTGAACAGATAAACATGCATCATAGTTTGAGGGCTAAAGGCTATGTATCCATAAGCTATTATAGCTAAAATAGAATCTCATGGAAGAGATGCCTCAAAGACAGATAACTCAATTTTATGGTGACAAAATTTAGGAGTATGAAACTGCCAAGAAAGGCCTTTCTCTTGGTTGTTTATATTCTTAAGGTCATCACTGTAGCCAACTTGCGTATATTTTCAGCCTTTATTCTTATCTGTATAATGAGATGTAGTGACAGGTCTTACAATTTCAAAGCTTTTGAGTGCATAGCTCAAAGATTGTTTTGATCTGAGTGTTTTTGCCATTAGAGAAAAAAATTCACACATGGACTCTGGTTTCAACTTTGTTTGTAAGTCAGATGATTTGGGGCTTAGTCTATTTTCACTTGTACTTTCTGCTTAGCACTCCGGCATCTGGACAAATGAACAGATCCTTGCCTTTGAGGACTCGAAGTCTAGTGTAAACAGTTCAGGCCTTGGAGGTTTGGAGGAGTTGTAAAGATTTGACTTTCATTTTTCTTGTCATTGGAGATTTTTAGCCTGAGGTGCAAAGACTTGCTGCTACTTTGGTTGGGAAGTGTGTGCACCACCATTCATTACACTGCGGAGCCAGCAGGCTCTGGCGGAATCTGAAACGCAGCAAAGCTCATCTTGATGATGTGGGAGGATCTCTACTGGTCATTACCTTGACCCGTAGGCACTCATTCAAGGGCAAAAAAAGTTCTGGCTACAAACTGTGCACCCAAAAGAATGATGTTTACTTCATTTGAGAAAGTGCTGGTTTAGCAATCCCACTACTGGGAGTCTGTTCAAAGGAAGTGAGATCAGTATATCGGAGGCATAATTGCTCCTATACATACTGCAGCATTATTTACAAGAGCCGAGGTGTGGGATCAACTAAGGTGTCCACTGATGGGTGAATGGGTAAATGATGAGTGAATCACATATGTATATATGTACATATGTGTGTGTATGTATATATCACATTATCTATCTATCTACCTACCTATCTACCATAGAATACTATCCGACTATAAAAAGGGTGTAGCAACATGGGTGGAACTAAAGGATATTATCTTACATGGAAATAAGCCAGGCACAGAAAGACAAATACCGCATGTTCCATTCATATGCGGAGGCTAATTAAGTTGATTTCATGGAAATAGGGGGTAGAATGGAGGGTGCTAGAATCTAAGAAAGTTAGTGAGGGAAAGAAACACAAGAATGATGGGTACCAAAATGCGAGTAGATTTTTTTCAATTCTTTTATGTTCTAGATATTGGCCTTTGTCTGAGGAACAACTGGCTAAACATTTTTCCCACCCCATGGGTTGTCTTTCCACTCTGTTGGTGATTTCTTTTACTGTGAGAAAACTTTTTAGTAAGATGAGATCCCAGTTGTTGATTCTTTGTAGTGTTTCTCGTGCACTCAGGGTTTTGTTCCTGAAGTCTTTGCCTACACGTGTATCTTCAAGAATTCTACCTGTTCTCTCTTCCAGCAGATTTAGTGTTTCTGTTTTAGTATTTAGATATCTGATCCATTTTGATTGTAGTTTAGTGCATGGTAATAGATATGGGTCTAGTTTTAGTCTTCAACATGTGGAAAGCCAGTTTTTCCAGTACCATTTAGTAAAGAGGCTCTTTTTTCCAGTGAACACGTTTGGCTCCTTTGTCAAAGATCAGGTGGCTGAGTGTGTTTGAAGTTGTTTCTGCATCTCCTAATCTGTCCCACTGAGTCTCAGGTTTTTTTTTTTTTTTTCCGTTACCATGTGGTTTTTATCACAATTGCTCTGTAGTATAATTTCAAGTCAGGGATTGTGATGCCTCCTGCCTTGCCTTTGTTGCCCAGAATTGATTTTGTTAATCTAGGTCTCTTCTGGTTCCAAATTAATTTTAGGGATGTTTTCTCTAGTTCTATGAGGTATGCTAATCATATTTTGATTGGGATTGCATTAAATCTGTATAGAAATTTTGGGATTATGGCCATTTTCACTACATTGGTTCTTCCTACCCAAGAGAAAGGGATATCTTTCCATTTTCTGATATCCTCTTTGACCTCCTTTTTCCGAGTACTATCGTTTTTAGTTTAGAGATCTTTCACTTCCTTTGTTAGATTGATTCCTAGGTATTTCCTTTTTTTTTTTTCCTTCTTCACTGCTATTGTGGAAGGTGTTATTTCCCTAATTTCTCTCTCAGGGAGTTTGTTATTTGTGTACAGGAATGCTATTGATTTTTGAGTGTTGATTTTGTATCTGGCTGTGTGCCTGAATTTGGCTATTAAATCTAGAAGTCTTTTGGTAGAGTTTTTGGGGTCTTCTGTACAGAGTGTCATGTCATCTGCAAATAACAATAATTTTACTTCTTCCTTTTCTATCATTATTCCTTTTCCTTCTCTTGTCTAGAAGACCCAATCCAAAAATGGGCATCTGAGATGAACACTTCTAAGGAGTAGAAATGTCAAATAAATATGTGAATAAATGTTCAACACCACTGGTCATTTGAGAGATACAAATTAAAACAATGCTGAGATTTCATCTCATTCCAGAAAGAATGACTATTATCAAGAAATCACCCAATAACAAATGCTGGTGGGGATGTGGGGAAAGAGAAACCCTTCTTACTGTTGGTAGGAACGTGAATTGGTACAACTACTATGGAAATCAGTGTGAAAATTCTTCAAAAAAGTAGGACTAGAGGCTATTCCCCTTCTTGATATCCTCCCAAAAGAATTAAAAGTATTGTACCACAGCAATATATGCACACCCATATTTATAGCAGCACAGTTTGTAATAGCTGAATCTTGGGAACAACCCAAATGCTCATCAACCAATGAATGGATTAAAAAAAGCGAGTTTTTTTTATAATGGAGTATTATTCACCCATGAAGAAAGATAAACTTGAAATATTTATTGCTAAATGGATGGACCTTGAGATCATACTTTTAAGTGAAATAAATCAGAGTACTGTGTAAATATCACATTGTCTCTCTGGTGTAAGAAACTGACAGTGTACATAAGAACCAAAACCTATAATAGATATTGTGAAATATCACGAAATTATTCAAAAGGAAAGGGGAACTAGCTAGCAGGGAGGGGGAAAGGAAGGAAGGGAAAAGGAAAAAAAGAGAAAAGAAGGATAAAATGGAAACAAAGCTTTATAAACAAGAAGGGGAAGAAGGGTTGAAGGGAAGGGAGGGGAATGGGAAAAAAAGAGGAATCAAGATATATCATGTACAGGTGCAAGTTCCCTATGATGAGTGTGTTCATTATGTATATCTAAATTGTACCAATAAACTTAATAATAATAATAATAAATACAGGTAGATAGGAGGAATAAGTTCTAGTCCCAGAGTGATTGTAGTTTATCATAGTGTTTTATATTTGTAACAAAGTACAGAAGACCAAGTTAGAAGTCTCTAAACACAAAGGAACAGTAATCGTTTAAGGAGATGGAAATGCCAATTACGCCGATTTGATCATTACATGCATATTGTATAATGTCTCAAATTATCAAACGATACCGAAATTAAGCACGGCTGGTCTGGTATGGTCTCCGATAAGTCGTGCTGGTCTCTGGTGACTAGATTCCTAGGGAAACAGCATTGCGGTGTTGAGGGGGTGGTGTGGGAGGTGACCCTTGGGTGGAGTTAAGAACTATGGAATTCTGGTGAACTGTCCTGCAGAGACAGTCACTGTCACACACTGGATTCTCTTTCAGTTACAGATTACTCACAGAAGAATTTCATTCTGGACAGATGTTTCTTTAAAAATTTCAACTAGTTGCCAACTTGGAAAATTGGGAGAATTTTCATAAACTCTCTTAAAAAAAGCATGACCCGTGGCTCTCCCAGCCCCCTCTTCCTGCCTGAACACAGCTGGGTGGGGCCCAGAAGGCCACTGCGCCTGGTGATGTGTTTTTCTGCTCATTTAGGCGTTGCGTGTAGCCTTCCTGCGTCCAGTCCTGTGGCTGTTAGACTTGGGTCCATGTTCAGATAGAATCTCCTGGTTTTGCATTAAATATTGCAGGTGATGGCAGCATTAGACGTGAAATCAGAAAGTGATTTTATGAATGCACTTGGAAGTGGGAGGTGACGAGTGAGGACTGAACAAGAGAGTAAAGAATCTAATGAGAAATGACCCGCTGGGCCACAACTAAGAAGCAGCAGTGGCAGGCTACCCTCTTGCCTTTTTCCTGAAGCCTTTCCTACATCTGACGCATTAGCACAACTTTGTCGTTCTGGGGCTTTTGTGGGGATTGTGGGCTGCAAGGGACAATAGGAGCCCCTGGCATAGAGGGCGACAGGGAAGGGGCAGTCTGGACGGACTGAAGAAGCAGCATAGCTGTTTGGAAGGTTCGATGCCATGGAGTCAGTAAAATTTCTAGCTCAAATAGAAGTTATCTGTAAGTTATATTCTATTAAATGAGTGGGCAAGGACCATGTGAACTGGTTATCAAGCAACAAGTGTTTGCTACGTGTCTCTCCTGTGCTCAGCTGCAGTCCCCCCACCGCCACTCCCCACGGCTTCCTGCAGGGCTGGTGTAGGCGAACACAAGGCGAATGGCCACGTGTTTGCAAAGGCTGAAGCCTTCCGGAAGTGCATATGGGCTGTTCGTGGGACTGCCCCTGGGATTGGCCTTGATTTTCTTTCCTGCTTGAATATACCTCCGCAGGTCCCTTCCAGCTCAGAAAACTCGGGAAAACCATGAGATGTAACCCCAAGAGCGCTCATGATCCACAACTGTTTGGGGTTGTGCCTTTGTATGTGAGGCTGGCAGGGTTTCCCACTGATGAGGTAGATCTTTGAGTGGGGGAACAGCTTTTTTGTTATTTCAATCTGAGCTGGATTCCAGAGTAGGCAGTGCTCTTCCAAGAGCGTGGGAGGAGGAAAACGGGGTAAGAAGTTAGTCATGCAAGATGCCGGTGTTTACCGTGTGCCCACTCCCTGGAAGCAGCGTGCCAGGCTGCGCAGGGGGGTACCAGGTCCCTCAGGGAACACGTCATCCTTAGGTCGTGCGGCTCTGTTTCTGTTCCCCGAAGCTCCTGCCCTCTGACCCATCTGCATTGCCCGCCACCACAGAAGGAAGAGCTCCTGTAGCAGTGATGAGAGTCAGGAATTAATCGAGTGGTTTTCCACGGGGATGGACTATGGGTATAACATGCTAGAGTAGGGTCCTGCATGTCCCCCCACATGTGGCCAACCTTTAAGCCTTTAGTGTCTAGATGATGGGAAGTTCACGTGGGTCCTGGTGACAGACAGAGATGAAAATCAACAGCAGCACTCACAAGGACCTGAACACTTGAGAAACTTAATGATTTGTTTTCTCTTCAGCATTCTGCCCTGTCGGCTTCATTCTTGGAGCCATACCTGGGTATCTTGGAGCAATTTGACATTGTTTCTCCAGTTTTTGTTTGCTTCTCATTTGGTTTTTTGTTATTATGCAAAAAAGCTTCACTTTTTGAATTTAACTTTCTGGCTGTGCACTTGTGCCTCCAACATTTTCCTAGGGATTTTCTCTTGCTCACTCAGGACAGCATGCCTGGTCCTGCAGCACACGGGGAGAGCAGCCCCCTGAGGCGCTGCGGACGGGTTTTTGTTTTACACAGACTGATAAGGCCTTTAGGTCTCGCAGCACCAGCCCCTGGAAGGTGGCCTGGGCACGTGCCTGGTGCACATCCTGAAACTTTCCCAGGCTTCTTGGTATAAAGGTAAACAGCGCTGTTGGCAGAGGCTCAGGACAGACTGGTTTTATTAGAGGCAGTATTGTTGGAAAGCCTGTGACAATGTGTCAAATGCTGGACCATTCTGAGGGACTCTAGATATTACCTTGGAAGGGCACTTCTGTGCTTTTTATCAGTGCCGTGTGTTTGGTAGAAGTGGAGGAAACAGAGAGCCCATTCAAATTGGGAGAAATTTGTGCACTGTTTTGATCTTGTGCCTTTTTACTTCTTTAGTTGCCCTACTGCTGACACTTGGATGTAGGTAGCTCTTCGTGCAGAGAGAACTTGCACTGTGTGTCCTTGCTAAGGCTGGTGGTTCTCACAGTGACCTGGGCCCCTGCAGGGCATTATCAGGGAACTCATCAGATGGCAAATTCTCAGGCTGTCGGCCAGGCCTGAGAACCAGAAATCAGAGGTCAGGCCTTGTGATCTGCATTGTAACCCACCCTCCAAGTGATTCATAGGGGCTCGGAAAGTTGGAGAAGCTCTCCGTGAAGGTCACCCCTCTCCTAGCATGCCGGCATTTTGTCAAATGCAAGAGGATTTCAAACCTCTTTGCAGAGAGGTGTTTTAAAACTGCTCCTGCCATTTCCGGAGGAATCTTTTACCTTCAACTCTAAAATGCTACCTATTTAGTGCCCATTCTTGTGTGGTCTTCTCTATCCTGAATGCCTTTTCATGTCGTTCAACAGTAGTTTGAGAAGAGCTTTTTTGGGTGGAGGATGGGGGGTTAGTTTGTGATAAGGAGGTCTCTCTGTTCCTGGAGGAGAGGCACATTGCGTTGTGTCCCTGGGAACTCAGCAGGTTTGCAAGTGCCTCTGTGACTGCACCTCAGTGAGATTCTGGCTTATTTCTATTTCCCAAAATAATTTTAGCTTTTCTGATGATTTCCCCAGTCCTGTGAAAAGCAACACTCTCAGTGATTCTGGGCATTATTTATAAATGTAAAATCACACCTTTTACTGGAAAGTTTTCTATGTAAGGATTAGCAATGCAGACAGAGTGACTAAAGTTAATAAATGCCAGATTTCTCAGAAAACAAACAATAAACAAGGTGATGTGTGAGTAGAAAACACCACTGTATGGGAGGAGAGGTTCCTTAGCCACTGAGTGGTCCAGTTTTCCTTGGAGAGGTCACAGAGGTCTTGCTTGGGCCCTGTGAAGCCACACTTCAGCAGTATCACGAAGATATTCCACGTGCTGATCTAACGCCACCAGGGTGGGCTGGCTGTTCACAGGGCAGTGTGCTTTGGTGGATCTCCCTGGCAGACTTTGTCTGACTGGAGGACTGGCTTCTAAAAAAGGAACTTAAGGGTCAAAGTGTAGCTCAGTGAGGGAGTGCTTGACTAGCATGTGCAAGGCCTTGTGTTTGACCCCCAGAATTGCAAAAAGAAAAAACAAAGAATTGTAAAAATAAAAAAAATTTTCAAAGGCAGGCATGGTGGCACATACCTGTAATCCCAATACTTAGGAGGCTGAGACAGGAGGATGATTGCAAGTTCGAGACCAGCCTGGGCTACAAAGTGAGCTCAAGGCCAACCTGAACTGCGTAGAGAGACGCTGTCTCAAAAAGACCAAACCAAAAAAAAAAAAAAAAGCAAAAAAATTGAAAAACTGAAAAGGGCATTTAGTAGAAGGCTGTGAGGTTATGCTGTAGAAAAGACTGGAAAATAGTTCTGAGGTGTTTTGTCTTATGCTCTCTACTTTCTTTGGGGTTAACTTCATTCATCTTTCCTTCCGTACTTGTCTTCTGTTCTTCAGCAGCCATTGGCCAAAAATGACCACTCCAGCCGAAGATGGTCCCGTCCAGTTCTCCTCTGTGGAACCCTCAGCTGGTCCACGTTATACTGGGCGACAGGTCACACACGGTAGTTCATGGGTCACACGTAGTGAATCCTGAGTTCAGTCAGTTCTTACAGAAGGGTCTCTCTCTATCATAGGTACCAAATGTTTTTAATTGTTGAGTGATGCTTTATGATTCTGATTGTTCTTTGCAAAAGAATTTTAATTTTATAGACAGATTAACCAATCTTTTCCTTTTACAATTTCTCCCCTTTAAGGTACCACTTAAAAAGATTCTTATGAGCAAAAGATGGTGATATTTTCTTCTAGCACTTTCATGGACTTCTTTTTTTTCTTTCTCTTCCTTTACAAGCTTTAATCTAGATGGAATTTAACTTCAGAACATGTGTGAGAAATGAACCTGCCTTAACATTTTTTGAATAGTTTGCCCATTGTTCAAGCAACATCTGTTGACTGATCCTGCCTTTCACCATTGCCCTGAAAAATTCCTCTTCGTGCTGAACT
>RJWM01019566.1:15381-38893 GCA_004363535.1 Dasyprocta punctata | reverse complement strand
AACACATGTGAAGACTTGCAACCCAATGAGAAGGCATCCACCAAATTTATGTATGAATTCAAATATAATACAATTTCTAAGAGCCATAAGAACTATGAAGAAACAAGAGATTTGAGGGATGATTTGGGGATGGGCATATGAAATAGAGCAATTTGAGGTAAAATAGTCACAGATGATCTCTTAGGAAATGATATCTGAGAACAGACTTGAAAAAAAGTGAAAGAGGAAGCAACTAAGGAAAATCACATTCCAGGAAAAGGAAAAGGCAAGCACAAAGGCTCTACTCTTCAATATTTCCAGAGCAGCAGGAAAGCCAAAATAAGTAGAATGGAGTAACCAGGAACCTGAGAGTAGTCATGAGCAAAGATGGCAAAAGTGTGAAGAATAATAAGTAGGCAGGGGCCAAATCCTGCAGAGCCTCAGTGGCTCGGGTAAGAAATGGAAAAGGGTTTAAGATTTTGAAAAGAGAAACGTGTGAGTCAGCTGTTTATCACTGTGATCAAACACCTAGGAAAACGCAGTAACTTGAAGAAAGGTTTATTCTGGCTCAGGGTTTTAGGGCTCTGCATTCATGGTTGGCAGTTGCATTGCTGTGGGCCTGCTGGCAAGGCAGAAGCATTGTAACAGAAGGCATGGCCTGCAAAACTGCATGGGTCATGGCAGCTAAGAGAGAGACATGGGGGAAAGAGCCAGAGAGGAAAGGGCAGGGACAAGATACACCTTTTGAAGGCACAGTCCCAGTGACCTACTTCCTCAATCCAGGCCTCACCTCCTTTTTCCACTACCTCCCATAATGCCATAGAATTATGATCTCATCAATGAATTGATCCACTGATAAAGTTAAAGTCCTTGTAAAACAATCATCTTTCAAAAGTCTCACCTCTGAACACATGAGACTTTTGGGAGGCATTTTATATCTAAACCATACCATTCTGTCCCAAGGACAAGATTTCTAAAAGATAATTCTAGCTGCTCTTTGGAAAATAGATTTCATCACATGTAAGTGGAAGAAAAAAATCAACAAGAGTGGAAGTGTGGAAGCCATTTTACTGAGCCAAAAGGAGATGAAAATGAAGACTGAAAGGATAGAAACAAGCCTGTAAACTCAGAGGACATTTTGAAGATCGAGCCAATAGATTTTGCTGATGTGTCACATGAGAGGAATGCCAATTAGCTGAGGGACTGTGCTGCTAAGACCTTCTGATGGAGTGGTTTATAAGTGAGCTGCTATGGTGTCGAGCACAGCAACCCGCATATGTTCAGTGTCTTTGGGAGAACAGGTGATGATGACGTGAGGTGTTTTGCTGGTGTTACTGTTGTTTCTGAGTAGGTCCATCCCTTTATATATCTCTGTTGATTAAATACTTGAAATTATACACACACACACACACACACACACACGCATGAACATTATCATACAGAGAGAGACAGACAGAGAGACAAAGGCACTTTGGTAAATTTCAGCATCCATCATTTTGAGGAAATCAGATCTTTGTTGTCACTCATCCTAAATTGATCTCTTTCATGTTTCAAAACCACACACATACTTCAAAACCACCTCACACCAACCCCAAGTTCACAGTACTATAGAATCTGCTGAATACACCTTCCAAGCTATCAGGCTTTTAGAGCCTTCCATCCTGAGTCCTTACTGGGGAGCTAATACTTGGTTAATGAATAAATGTGGTTGTGTTCTATTCCAGATGCTCTTTCATCATGTTTTTTCTCTTCCCAAGCATTTCTTGAGGAATGCTTTCTCTATGTTTAGCATCATGGCCCAAGACTCTGGAGGGGAGGATATCTGGTTCTTTCTGCCCTATCACCTAAAATTCTCTAATCAATCTAAACTGAGTAGAAAACTGCAGATAATCTTGGTAGTCTGACTTCTTCCACATCCTGCAGCAAAGAAGTCACAAAACCATATTGATCTTATACTGGGACTGATTGTACATCTGTCCCTCTTTCTTGTTTTCATCATCATCCCTTCCATGGTTGCACTAGATTAATCAGTCTTCCTTCTTTCCCCAAAGAGCTGCTGATGATCTTTGCTAAGCAGAGATCTGGAGACTTTGCATCACCAAGAACAGGGTTTCACATTGTGCTTGTTGAGACCATAGGATGCTCCTGCCCACCTCCCCAGCTTCCACTGGAGTTGAATCCTCTGCTCTAAGTTATGTATCTGCTTTCTGAATGAGACTTTTTATAAAGGGAGAAAGAGAGAGACAGACAGAGAGAGACAGACAGAGACAGAGACAGACAGAGACAGGCAGAGATAGAGAGATAGAGAGAGACACAGGCTCACCTAGACTGCTCCTAACTCAATATATATTCAACCTCCTTCAAAGATAAGCTCTTGTTTCATCTGCCTCTCCAGTGACATCCTCAGTGTTACACACTACGGATTAACCAAGCTGGTCTGCCCACCCTTCCAATAACAGGTCATGCCCTAAAACATGGGCATGCAAAGAAGCATTTTCCATTACACATCTTTGCTGTCAAGCGATGGCTGCTGTCATAAATGACTATTATTCCCTCTTTTCATCATATTTATCCCTTCTCTATCTCCTCTCATCTTTAAAAGACTCATAAGCATCATTTTTCTTAATCTCAAATGAGATGAGTTTCTTCCATGTCATTACAATTTATTTATGAAAGTATTTCCCAAATAGTAACATAAGAATAGACCAATACTGTCCCTAAGACTCCTGTTCCAATGGGTTTTCATTTCCCTGGTAATCTAAAAATAAAACTTTATCAGCTTCAAAATGAAAGCTTTTTTACACAAGAATGAGTCTCCATTTAAATACATTTTCATGGGATAAAAGTCTAGTTTCCTTAAGTAAGACTGCTTCAAACTGAAGTCATGGGAATCTCTAAACATTATTATGAAATTCTCAACTGTGTTTCCTTTACCAAAAATTTATGCAAAACTCGAGGCTTTTATCTTTATATAGTTCTTTATGTATAACAAGCACATTTTGTCGTAGGTGTTTAAGTTTCTCTCTTATCCACTAGATAGTGGAAGAGCTGATTTCAGTTGGCAATATGCTAGTTAAACAAGTCCTTCCTGCTCCCATGTAATAACTAGACCCGAAGTTCTAACTGCCCACTACAGTGGACCTTGTCATTTAAATACCTGAAGTCTAAAACTCCTTGGTCTTTCTTTTCTCCGGCTTAAGAATACAAGAGATAATGAAAGTAAAAGTATCTCAAAGCAACACATATAAGACATTATAATGAATTTCAGAGATCTAAACATAGGATATCTTGCCTGAAAACAATCCTTAAGAAGTGAAGAAAAGTCGTCTCAACCATAAAAATCTGTCTTGACTGCAATTAGTGATTTCAAATGACCAAGGACATCTAGAGAGATGGTCAGCCACAGTTTTTCCTTAGGCCTGAGCCCAGGAGCACCTTGGGAAACAAACTGAACTGTTTCCATTTTGGTGGTCAGGAAAATAAGACATCACTGAACTGGAAGAAGCACATAATAATCAAAAGACATTGAGGTAAACAAGTCCTCAGACAGGAAACAAAAAATAAATGGTAAATGTTCTGGCTTGTTCTGCAGAGTAGGTATTGAGTAAAGAATGGGGACGTGTTGTGTGTCCCTGTATCTGAATTCTTGAACTCACCGTACCTTACCTACCTGAAGGAGCTGAAAAAGGTGCGCACTCTGGGGAGGAGGAGCCTGGTTGGTAGGAAGGAAAGAACAATGTTCAAAACTATGTGCTGGCTTTTTTCCTGCCAAGAAATAGTTGCATGTACAAATAGAATAGTGATTTCTAATCGATCAAAGAAGGAGGTGAACACGAGGTTATATAACAAAAGATAGAATTTCCAGGGGAACAGGTTAAAAAAAAAAAAAATATATATATATATATATATATATATATATATATAAACCCCAGTGATGTCAAGGTCAAAAGCAGAGTAGGATGGGAGTGAAACACGGGAGATGGGGTACCATCACCTCAGGAATAGCCTAAGCAGTGTATCAGTAATACACCAGAAAAAGGATACAAACAGGTTGACCAGAGGAAGAGCCACTCTGTGCAGATCACAAATCAGGTGCCTCCCCTTCTTCTCTTTAGTTAGTGACCTCTGTAAAGGCACAAAAGCAGTCTGCTAAGATCTTGCCACTTGGCAAATGGGAGCTGGAGATCATGCCAACATGGGATAAAGGTGTTAAAAGTTTACATTCTTGGGAACCCTACTAGATTCCTTGACAAGCAACCAATGGTATATTCAAGGTGCATAACATGGGGAAGAAATTTATAGAAGGGTTATTTTCAAAAGAGCAGTCAGGGTTTGTGGAAAGCCAAAAGGCAAAGGCAGTGGATGCTAGAGGCCCAGGAGAGAAAGTTGTCTAGCATAAGCAGTAGCTATAGAGACTTAAGCAATAGTGATCATTAGACCCAGTAGAGAGAAGTCTGCCTGCGGTGTTCACTGACCTATTGATACTAACTGGTTTAATCCAATAGGATGCTAGATGATAAGCAAACTAATTCTTTAACTCTATAAAACTAACTGATAGGGTAAGGTTGGGAAAGGATAATGAGTAGGTCTGGAGATTCAAATGCCAGGTCCCAAAGATCCACAAGATGATAGGTAGCCCAGGAGAACATGTGAATGTCAGCAGTGTTGTTTCCCCCTTTATCAGCATACATTTGGTTGGGACAGATTTTATTCCTATGTCACTGGAAATAGAAAGGATAAATAAAGATGATGATGATGACGACGATGACAACATAACAACGGCAATGATGATGATGAAGATGATGGATGAAGATAATGGAGATAAAAGAAAAGGAAATATGAAGAAGGTAGAGAAAGAGAAATAAATAATACAACATAATGGACACTAATATTCAAAGCCTGTGCATTTAACAACCACTTGTTGAACACGTACTAAGTATTAGGTTGAGCACATGCTAATAACAAGAAGAACAGACGTGGTCTCTATTCCTAGGAGAGTTCTGTTTAGTGGAGAAATCAAATCTATGAGTCAGCGATCAGAGCACAGGATTAGCTATTACATGGATAAGGAAATTTAATTCAATTAGCTCCTGTGCTTATTTTATTAATAGTAATGATGATTATTATACTTACTATTAAGTTCTATGTATCAGGCAGTTTGTTAAACTACTTTAATCAGACTCCTATCATTATGAGATAATTAAATTCTATCATCTGCTATTATCTTCACCTTACAGATGACAAAGTTGACACTTAGGAAGTTTAAGTGACATACTCAAAGTCTTCTGGCTAGGAAGAGCCAGAGTTGTAATTGATACCTGTACACTCTGATTCAAGAGATACACACCCCTAATGGCTACAAGCCACAGTCACTTGAATTGAGACCACCATGGTTTTCCTTGAAAATTGCTGAAATTTGTGAGGTTTTTTCAAAATCCAAGGGAATCATCTTTAGCTATCAATTTGTTGTGTCCCCTGTTATTCTTCTCAATGTTTATGACTTAATTTACTAATTTCACCAAATATGACATTTGCTCAGTTACACTAATTAGCACCATTTTGTTGGCTAGATGATGACAGGGTAGAATGGAGTTTCTTTTCCTTGAGGCCCATTATTAAAATAATTATTCCCCAGGGGGTAAGGTAGAAAATAGGAATGAGCTGCACTGTAGCATGTGTGGATACCTGTGACCTTTATCAAGGAGGATGGCCCTGCCCCAATTACTCCATCTGGAAGAGCCAGTACCTGCTGTAGTTCACACATGAATGGCAACAATTTGCATGCAAATAGAAGCCTACATGCCTTCTTGGAGCTAAGAGCTGTATTTCAACATTTCACAGTGGAATTATTCACTGGACAGGATGCTGCAGCTCTGTGGATGTGCCAGCTAAAACCCTTCTAAATACCAAGCTCTGTGTTTCACAGCAAGATTGTTTATTGAACCAGTTCGTGGAAGCTCCAAAGACTCCTCTGCTGAAATCCTGCCAGCTTCAAGCTCTGATTCTGACATTGATGTTGTCAGTTAAGATTAAGCATTGGTCTTAATAAATGCTGGCAGACTTCTTCTGAGGTATGATCACCCGTGTTCTGTGGCTAAGTAGCAAAGCTTTGGACAGGAGTGAAGTGAAGGTCTTGCAAGTGACAAGTTGCCTGTCTGATTTCTGTTGCTCTCTTTCAATTCCCCATCTCCTACAAGATAAAAGGCAAGTTCCTTAACCAGTCATCATGGAACTTCGTAAGTTAAGGCTTATTGGTCTTTTCACCCTTACACTGAAACACTCCTTTATACTCCAGCAATCCAAAGGCACTTCTGTTTGTCCTTCCATGGGATACAGTACCAATCTTCCTTCCTAACATGCACTGTTCCACCCTGCCTAGAAGGATCACCTTGTCTATTTCTGGATGGAAATTTGTATTCATCCTTCAGAACCCTATGCAGACTATCCTCTGAGACCTTAACTGCTTGTTCCAAATAAAGGTAATTTCTCCATATCCAGAATCTCATCTGTATATTTATTTTTATTACATAAAGCAGTAAGACTTAAAAGCCTTACCTACAGAGTCTCATCTCATCTTTATATCCAGGTCTCTGTACAATGTTTGTCATATGATGTGTGCTCCATTCTATTTGTTGAATATAACTGAATTCTTCACAAGTACATAGTATCAGAAATACTTTAAAACAAACTACATTATGTTAGCAATTCAGGAACTAGTACTAAATTTTTATGTTTATTTTTGTTCATAAAAATACACTGATCTTACAAAAAAAAACAGCATTATGAAGATTGCAAAAGAAACTTTTCTTTAATCTCCTTAACCAGAAGAGATTTTAACATTATAAACTAATATATATATACATGCATATCTATATATCTATACATGTATGTATGAATAGTCTTATATAATTTGGAAATAGAGCTTTATTTGCAAGGCTTTCTTCTTTTTTAAGAAATTTACTTTTAATCCTAGGAATGAATTAACCTTTGTAGACAAAGATAACACAATGGAGAAATAAGTATTCCCTCTTGATGGAACAAGACAGTCAGGCTTGCTGGAATCCATTTAGCACAATCAGTTGATCTATTATCTCCCGATTATGGAAGTGGAGAAATGAGATATTTAATCAGGACATATTTTAGAAAGTTGTAACATATTTGCGTATTTCCCTAAGGCCTATAATGAAGAACTCTTAATATTTCATTTTCATTATTACCAGAAGAGAAAAATTACAATAAAAACTCTCCTTGTGGTCTTAGTCCCAGAACAAAGGATAATTTCAACATCTCTAGGTCATGCTGGTAATGACCCCACAGTCAAACTAGGCAAAGAACCCCTCAAGGTTAGAGTTTTGGGTCACCTTCCCACTCCATTTTTGTTCTGTGTCTTTGCCAACAATCGCTACCCCTACCTCACAGAAGAACATCATGTGTTGAGAAGCTCTTCCGTAGTTGGCAGGTCATTGCAAATAATTATTCCTGTGTGTAGGATAAAGTAGACATGTTGCACTAAACAGATTCAGGACGAAGGGCCCCACGCTCCACGCCATGTGAAGCAACTTCTGGGGGAAAAGTCATCACAAATAAATACGCTGAGCTACATTCACAGAACGATCAAGAAGGAATTGGAGTAGGCCATCTTTACAATCCTTTTGAGCTAAAAAGTTACCTGATTTAAATAGTACCAAGCAATAATATTATGCACTGGGCCAGAGACACAATCATTGAATGGAAAACATTATCAAACACCAGAATGTTTATTCTGATTCAATCATCTGTCAAATTCTCATATTTTTGAGAGGCTGTACTTATATTTAGAGGTATATTATAGCTAAGTATATTCTGTTCCTAAACAAATCGAGACCTCATAGCCAGGGAATCCATAGATAAATGATGGCTTTCTGGAAAAAGACACACATTTGACTCTCTCTCCCAGTATTTCTCAGTGTATTCTCATAGTCCAAATCTAGGACTAATGATACCAAAAAGAAGAAGAAGAAGCATTCGTTCATATGGTGAGGAGCAGGTGAGTACAACTCTCAGGGATGTCTGAGTCAAACCAGACAGTGCTACCTCCTTGTCATCTCCAGAGTGGTCTGAGGAGAGCAAGTGACAGAAAGCAGGTGGCATGATCATTGTGATGGAAATGAGAACTGAAGAAAAACCAGATCCCAGCAGCCCTGACACCGTGGCCATTGATAGTTAAATTTTTTTTTAACCATCCCTAAGCATCAGTGAGAAAGAACAGGCTAATTCATCAGATGTTTTCAACATGCTTTTTCTTTTTATAAATGTATTCCATGAAAACAGTGTTAGTTTATGTTGAGGAAGACCAATCTTTTCATTCATATTTAGTTGTCCTCTGTGGAGTGGGGAGTAAAATCGAAGTATGGAAAAGAGAATTACTTAGAAAGGTAAACTACTGTAACAGGAGAGATACAACCTTGCTTAGTTTCTAAAAATTAAAGTCTGTTAAATGTCAGTTAGTTCTCTGTGTGTGTGTGTATGTGTTCCCTAAACCTGGAAAGGCACGCAGGCTCATTCACCAAAAAGAGCCCAATCTTGTAGCATGTAGCATGTAGCATGTTTCTGTTGCAGTCCAGGAAGTAGAAGATAGGGACTTTGGAAGCTGAACAGATGGGAGTAAGTGCCTGTCCCTCATGAACCTGAAGCCTCCTTTCATTCCTTCTAAACCTTTCTCCTCTCTTCTCCTCTCCTCTCCTTTCCTCTCTTCTCTTTTCTCCTCCTCTCCTTTTCTCTCCCCTCTTCTTCCCTCTTTCTCTCCCTCCTCATCATCTTTATCTTCTCTATGTTCCTTTACCTATTTCCAGAAAGGGTCCTTGACTATTTCATACTGGCAAATTTCTAATTCAAAGATGTCTGAATTAAATAAGCATGAGGATACAGGACAAATCAAATGTTTCTTATAAAATAGCTGCTTAAACAAGGTCTATAATTAGATAATAGAAATGTATCAACACTAATTTTCTGATATGGATCATTGTGCTATATTTATATGAGATACTGTCTCTCTTTTCAAAAATACACATTGCAAAGGAGAAGGAGAGCAAGAACTAGAAGAGGGGGAGAGGAAAGGGGAATTTAAATAGCATTAAGATGTGTCATGTACAACTCTGTACAATGAATATAATCATTATGTACTGCAAACATGTATTAATAAAAATTTTGAAAAGGAAAAGGAAAATATCACAAAGAAGAAAAGTAGGGTTAAGAGATATTGTAACTGTAATTAACAGATAGATGATAGACAGATATATAGATAGATAGACAAAATGAGAACATCACACTAATGCAAAAATTACATTGTTGAAACAATACAATGAATGTAATCATTATGTACCAAAAACATGTATTAATAAAATTTTTAAAAAGAAAGGAAAATATCACAAAGGAGTGAAGTTAAGAGACATTGTAACTGCGATTATAAATGTCCCAGAAAAAACAGATAGATAGATAAATAGATGATAGATAAAATGAGAACATCACACCGATGCAAAAAATTATATTGTTGAAGCCCTAGCTTTGCAACTGATTAAGGGCAATGCTGATCATATTGCTTTCTACCTATTAAGTAGAGAGGAAAATAGAATTCACCTTTTAAGGTTGAAATCACTGATAAATCCTTTCCTGGATCCCCAGCCCCTGAAAATAATAGTTACTTGTTTTGGAGGGTTTATTATGGTATCACTTATCATCCCCTCCCCACTAAATTGGAAACTCTTCCAGGAAAAGAGACAACCTGGCATGTGTAGGGAGCTCTGCACACATCTGTAGGATGCATGAATGAGTGAATATAAGCAGAATATCTGATGATCAATGGCCACTGCTACAGATAAAGCCCTGGTTCTTGACAGATTCAGGTGATGAAGTGTTGGGGTTGGTTCACAGAGCCATAGGTTCAGCCCCCGCTTGGTGAGCCTGCTGTGCAGTGTCTTCCTACAGACTGTATCTCAGATGTTCTTCATCCCAATCGCTGGCTTAATCACCTCTGTTGGCTTCTTAGGAAGTGAAAAGTTTCTTCTGTTAAAAGCACAACTGCGTGTGACCCCATCTTTTCCATTTGGTCAGCCTATTATTGTCAGTTCTCCCCTTGCTCTAACAAGTGACTTCTGCTCATCACACAGCATTCTATGCTCACATCTCCCTTTATCCCTGTGTGGAGTGAACACAGCAGCAATTCCTCCCTGCCCACGTTGTGCTGATGCTAAAAGAGACATGATCATGAGGCAGGAAGGAAAGATGGTTTTTGAATCAGAACAAATGCATCCCAGCTCAAACTTATGCTTCATTTAATTAGAAACCAATTGGCTCTGGCCACCATGACCAAGTTTTTCTTTTCATAGAAAATCAGAACTCTCTCTGCCTCTCCCTCTCCCCTCTCTCCTCTTCTTTCCCCTCTCCCTTCTTCCTTCTCCCCTCCCCCCTCTCTCTTTCTCTCTCTTTCTCTCTTTCTTTCTCTCTCTCTCTCCCATTTGTGTGAGAAAAACTGAATGGAGTCTTGAAATTTTAGAAAAGCATTCTGTAGAAGAATCACAGCAAGAAAATAATACATACTGATTAAGCATTTCTAATCTAAATTACTTCAAAATATGAAACTTTTTGAACAGCAACATGATGCCACAAATGGAAAGTTCCACACCTAATCTTATCTAACAGGTCACATTCTAACTGCAGGTGCACCAACAAATATTGTATAAAATTATCATTGAGTAATGTGTATAAGGTATACATGAAACATAAATGAATTTTATGTTTAGGTTTGGTCCCATCCCTAATGTATCTCATTATGTATGTGCAAATATTTCAAAATCCAAAAAGAAAATCAAAAACACTTCTTGTCACAGTTCACAACCATGGCATGACACCAAAGGATGAAAGATTATTCAAAGATTACTTAGAGGAAAAGTCTAATCCATATTCTAGGAGGGCCAGAGGGGCTGCCATTAACCAAGACTCCTCAGCATGATAAAGTCTCAAACAATAGGAACTGAAGTCTCTGCGGCCTTTTATTGATAGAACCAGGAAGCAAGGCTCAAAGAAAGAACAGAGGCAGGGACCCATGTAGGTGAAAGGGTAAGAACAGGGGACAGGGACAGTGATGCTGGCCTGTTGAGTGACTAATACAGTGGAGAGGACAAGGCCAGGACACTGACTCTTTAAGGCAATGCATTTTGATGCTACTATGACTTGTGGCCCAGTAGGATATCTATATCTCTAATCACCCACTTGGGAGGTTTTAGGTTTGTGGCTCTAAAAGCCCCTTATATATCTGCATATCCTTCTCAGACATACCTCTGACCAACACTGTCACAACTTCTTGTCTCAAGTGTTTCAGAATAACGAATATTCAGTTTATGTGAAGAAGGGTGATATGATGAGCGAATTAGTTCTAATGCCTCAACCCCCCAAATGCTTTGAGCATTTCATATGTGCCAGGAACTGTGCTAGAATCTGGGGATGTAACTTTGAAAAAGATTAGTTCCTTCACTCGAAGATTTTGGGGAGACAAAAATCAAAGTACAACTGTTTGGAGTTACTTATATTATTTAGCTTGGGAAAGAAATTGGCAGAGGTGTAATGAGTCTTTTCTTGAAATAAATGATGAAATATAGACTTGAGCTTCTGACAAGTTCCTACAACTGTCTACAGAATTCTACATTCTCTATCACCTGCCTCACTGATCAGGCACAAAGTCATTATAAATGGAAGTTTCATAGGTTGGTACCTAAAATCACAGCATTCCTGAGAGGCAATCGTGTGCAAGTGTTTAAGTTCAAATTCTACAATCTTCTTCTCTTCCACACCAACTATAGATCCATTTCCTTTTATTTACCAGCCATAAATATCCACTAAAAATTCACCCCTACAAAGTACCAATGCTTTTATTACTAACATACTAGAAACAGGTAAATGAAGAACAGGATATGCACACACCTGGATGGCCTCAGAATCTGAAGTTGATAATCTTTGGCCCACCCTCCGGAAGTGCAACTTCAGTTGTCCTCCTGGGGCTTTCCAGCTTCAAAGTGCCACTGTCAGAAGTTGAAGCCTCTTCTCTCTCTCTCTCTCTCTCTCTCTCTCTCTCTCTCGCTCTCGCTCTCTCTCTCTCTCTTCTCTTCTCTCTCTCTCTTCTCTTCTCTCTCTCTCTCTCTCTGACTTTACATATCATATCATTTGTCTTGCCCAATGGCTCAGAACCAACTCCAAGCTTCCACTTGGCTGTTCATGTGTCTCTGTTTATGTGTGTCTCTGTATGGTACTGCTGGGTCACTTGACTTAATGGCTCTCTCTTGGTCTTCCACCTTCTGAATTAGCAAGCTGACTTCAAGAGCTGGGCTTTGCTTAGGACCTGATAGCTGTGAGCCTATGCTCACTAGTTATGACTCTTAGACCTGCAAACTAATGAACATTCAACTCAAACACTTGAGCAAAATAAGAAAAATGTTAAATCATATGACTAAAGAGGCTAGTTTACAGAATATCTCTCTCTCTCTCTCTCTCTCTCTCTCTCTTTCTCTCTCTCTCACACACACACACACACACACACACATACACATTTTCTCATGACTTGTTCTGCTTTCTGAGTGTGTTTCATGCTCAGATAGTATCTCTCCATGTAGAAATCTCTGGCCATTCATCCTTATAACAAGACCAGCACAGAGGAGAATAGCTTTCTTCTGATGTCCCCAGTAAATATCCAAATCTTTGTTCTGGCTGGCCAGACTGGGGTATGTGTTCATCCCCAAAGATACTGTGGTACCTAGGGATTGGATGAACTGATTGGCCAGACAAGTCATTCACCCCAACTTAGAGTTAAAGGTAGATCAGCTCAGGCTGGGAGAGGAGAAGGTGTACTTCCCGAAGGACTCTCCAGAAGTTGTTATGTGTACGAGGACAGCAGAGAAGAGGAAAGAGAAAGAGCCAGACATTTCCCGTTAGTTCCCACATTTGAACTTGTCATCCTGTTTGGGCCCATAGCTTTCAAGTCTTTGAGAGGGAAAGCAAAAATGAAAAAACTCCGAACCAGATTTTAGACAGGTAAGGCTTGTCTTCCTTTTAGCTCATCACTCCCTTACATCTCCTAAAGGGAAGAACTGACAGAAAGCAAGGCCAGAGAACAGACCATAGAATAAGGACATCTGTTCTCAAGCTTGAGTGAGAGCAATGAGATCACAAGTTCACAGAGGCAAGATAGGACAGATGCAGATGACAACTGCTGACAGGACCGAGGGGCTCTTCTAGCAGGAGGCGCTCACTTTGTTTCCTTCCGAGCAGCCCACTGATGCAGAGCTCGACTCTCTGCACATAGAAACGAGCAGCTCTGAGTTGTAAGTGCTAACAGGGGATTGTAATTAGGATTTGAATGTCAGATTCCAGCTTTGCTTTGAATGTAAGAGAAACTATCAATCGCCTCTTCAAACCCAAATGTATCTCTTTGCTTCTTCACTCAATGACAAAGATCATGGCTATAAAGATTTTGCTGTATTTTCATAGCAGGAAGAAATTGGTTCAAAGCAATTTCAGACTGCATTTTTTTGTTGTTCTATTTGCTTTGCCTTGTCTTTTTATTTGCTCTTCCCCTGTCCCCCATTATTTAAAGGTCACTTCATTGCACAGTATTTCATCGATGGCTGTACTATTTGAATCTTCCTGAGGTGAACTTCTGGAAACAATAATTTTCCTCCTTCCTTGGCACCAAGTGGGCTCTACTTATAATAACTACCTATTAACCTCACCAATGTTATTACCAATACCAATCACTATAAAATAAAAACTATATGATATAATAGCCACACTGATGAGCATTTGCAATGCATCATATTCTTTGGTAAGGAGGTTGCCTATATTACTACCACTCAGTTTCACAGTAAAACCTTTTATCGTACACACATTAAAAATAAAAATTAAATTAAAAATCAGGAACTAATGCCTCAGAGCTAGAAGTGTAGCTCAGTCATAGAATATGCACTTAGCATGCATGGGACCCTGAGTCCAATCCCAATGCCAAAAACAGAAAAAGTAGGAAAGGAGGGGGGAGGGTGGGAGAAAAAAGGAAGAAGGGGAAACGAATGCCTCAACCCATACATGCAACTAGTGGGTGCCTCCCCAGCATGCCCCAGGGCTGTGCACAAAGCACTTTCATTTCCTCTGACTGCTGTGCTCTCATTTGTACCTGCTGCTCTCTACCCCTCATGCTTTTCTGGAAAGCTCTTTTTGGAGAATAATCTTCACCACCATAAGAGATGACCTCTTACCACCTGTTTAACTTTGCCTCACACCCTTGGAACAAAAGTCAGAGCTGATCACATAGAATGACCACCTTCAGTGTCTCTTCCTCTTTGTAATAAATAAAGAGCAGCGCTTGATTACCAGCATTGTCTTCCACTAGACTTATGTTCTGTTCTGTTTTTATGCAGAGCTGTGCCCTTAGCTGTTAGCAGAGTTTCCATCACGTACTACATACCATAGAACAGAGAATGACTGCAATATTCAGCAAGGTGGATGGCAGGGTATTCGGAACTGTAGCACTCTAACTCATTTCTCAGGGCTTCCTCCATCCCCTGTTGCCATTTTTTTAACCTCATCTTTTACTAAATCTTATGTCCTTGATTTGAAAACTATGGATTTATCCTTGATACCATTTTCTCAAAAATGGAAAAATCATAGAAATTTTTTAATTGGAGTGATTATACAGATTAGGGATATGTGAACAATCTGATAAGCTAGAGCATACATGTCCTGTTTAAAGATTGAGAACTCAATTGACCAGGTCTAAATAATTGAAAAACCAAAGATACTGTGTTTTAGTTTTATACATTAAAAAAATCTCATTATTTTAACATCATGTGAAAGGTATATGATACTGCACAAGTTTTTGGTTTGGGGATTTCTGGAGGTTTTGGTGTTTAGTTTTTGCTTCTTTTATTTGGGGGAGGACATGGTCTTGCTGTGTATCTCAGATTGATGTTTTGTTTAGTTTTTGTTTCTTTTCTTTTATTGGGTGGGGGACAAGGTCTTGCTGGGTAGTTCAGCTTGGCCTCAAACTCACAGAAATCCTCTTACCTCAGCCTCCCAAGTGCTGAGATTACAGATGTGTACTATCACACCTGGCTGCACAAGTTATTTAACCTCAAAGTTTCCCCATCTGTAAAATGAGAATAATATTGGAACCTCGTTCATAAGGCTGCTATAAGAAATAAATTATTTAATATTTGTGAAGAGTTTAAAACAATTCTTGGCACATACTGTTCACATATTTTAATATGTATCATCTAATTAAATTTATAATATTCAATTTCATGATAAATATATAATAAATGTTGAATATATAATTGAATAACAGTAACAAAAGTACATTTTTAGCATGCACTGTGCAGACTGAGCAAAATACACTTACCACCACTTATAACCTACTTGGGATCATACTGGGACTTCTGCTTATATTTAAACTGAACCCTTCATCTTGGAATACCTGTGGATTTGGCTACCTCCTGACTCTTCTCCAACATAATTTCAAAAATAACCCCTGGCCTCAGAATCTACAATTTTCTAATCAGGACTGCTAAACCCACTGATGAATCCCAAACCTTCAAGAAGGAATGGTTTGTAATCTACTTTCTCCTTCACCCCATGGAGGTGTGGTTGGAAAACTTCACAGAAAAGGGCAAGTATGTTAGGAAACTCCTGCTTCCCAGTTTCAGAGGGATCTCCATCCGCTGCAGCCCACTTTTCCATCAGTCTTGTCGGCATTGTTTGCATGCTGCACTGGACTCCCATAGTTCACTGTCTTATCAGTAATCAACAGCACGGTGAGCGAAGAGGGTAGACAACTTGGAGAACAAAGCCAAAAATAGCCATCTCCAAATTAAAATCCTGAATTCAAGAAAAGAAGGGAGAGGGGAAGTAGGACATGGTAGAGCTGGTTTATTTAGTTACACCAATGAATCAAAGATAATGGAAGAAAAAAACATTTTGAAGAAGTTGGGGGTATGGCAAAACTGTTTTCATATTCGGTAATGTTAAAACACCACTGAAATTGCAAAACAACGGCCTATCAGACAAATTAAAAGGAAGCTGATTTACATGTTTGGGATGAGCAGGGTTGTAAATGATGGTTTAAGTGAGAAAATTTGCCTTGCCATGTGAGCAAACAGACCTAAAAACAGACATTACATAATGCTGAGGGAAAAATAAATTTAAGGAACTTCTGTTGCTTTACTCTAATACAATTCATTCTTTCCTCCTTCCTTTCCCTGTTCCATTTTCATTTCCATCAGAAAAAACACATCTCAGCATTTCCCAGGCTGCCCTTAACCTTTCTGACTTCCTCACTTGAAGGCTGTAGAAGACAGAGCACTCTCCCAATGACTGCAGACAGACTCCACGCAATAACCAATACAAGTAGGCTGACCTCAGGGGCTGGGATGGTGGCTTCCTAAAAACAAACAATGAAAGGGTTGATGGATCAAGGAAGGAATGTAGAATATCCAACTCAATGTCCAGCAAATAAAAAGCATTCAATAAACACTAGTTCCTTTACCTGCCACTCAGTAGGGAACTGGCACGCGTTAGCAAAAAGAAAAAATCACATCTTGAATAAGAATTTTGGAGAAGAATTATAAAATATACTAACAATGATTACTTCTGAGTGGAAAGTTACTGTTAGTGCAGTTTTCTTTACATTTTTATTTAGGTAATTTCATGCAATAAGAAATAAGATCATTCTTAGGGCCAGGGATTTAGCTCAGTGGCCTAAGCACCTGCCTGGCAGGCACAAGGTTGTGAGTTCAATCCCCAGTACCAAAAAAAAAAAAAAAAAGAAGAAGAAGAAGAAGAAAGAAAGAAAGAAAGAAGATCATTCTTAATCAAATATTCTCACTGCTATTGTATTACATTCATACCATTTTCTAGTGCTATGCTTGCCTATTCCTATGCAATGACCAGTCTAGCAATGATCATTCATTAATGAATTTTAAAACTAAGGTTTTAGCCAGTCATGATGGTGTAGGACTACAGTCTCAACCACTCAAAAGGCTGAGGAAGCAGATTCACTTTAGCTTACAAGTTTGAAACCAATCAGATTAACATAGCAAGACCCTATCTCAAAAAAATAAATAAATAAAAACAAAAACTAAGATTTTAAATTTGGGGTTTTTTTAAAGTCTTTTTAAAACTTGCCAAAAATTGACATTATGCCAGTTCATTAATGAAGAGAGGATGCCACTACTAATAAACTTAAATGGAGTACCACTTAATGTGATTATAATCTCTCAAAACACACCAAAAAAGCATATAGAAACATAAAAGGAATTTGTAAATAATAAGCCATTTCATCATTTTGGCCATTCTTCCTAAGAAGCCTTTTCTATAAACTGTAGCAGACAATTGTGATGAAATGCACCAAAGCCCTTCAGTCCACCTAACTTCAAAGTATGGTGGATAATTCTGCACTTTTCCATAATGTCCCATGATGCCTCTCAGCTAGAAAATTTGGGATAGCAGTTTAGCCACGAGAATGTACAACACATATGGAAAAGTCATGTCCCCCAAAAGTAATCCTTGTCTTATGGGAGATGAAAGTCTATGAATAAATGTTCAGACTTCCCTGTCCTTTTTTGAGATGAGTCTAAGCAATCACCAACTCATTAACACATTTTTTATTGTTTTACTTTCCCTCTTTTCTCTCCTTACTCTCACAATTTTGTTTTCTGTGATTGCCTCCAGAATCAAGTTCCTGCATCTTGGTCAGTTCCCGCTGCTAATAGAGAACATGCTGTGTGGCTTGAGTAACAAACATTTATTTCTCACAGTTTTAGAGGCCAGCCACCTCAGATCAGGGTGCCAGCCCAGTCAGGGTTCTCTCAGAGACCCTTTTCCTAGTTTACAGATGGTTGCCACCTGGCTGTATCATCACAGGCAGAGTGAGGGCGTCTCCTGTATCTTCCTCTTTTTATAAGGCCATTAATCTTGTCACAGGGACACTAATTAGCTAACTCTACTTACCTTACCAGTCTCCACCTCCAAATACTATCACAGTGAATATCGGAGTTTCAACACATGAATTAGATTAGCTACACGTTCAGTCCATGGCACCCCACATTAGATTTTTGTCACAAGGTCAGTTCTAAGTGGTAGAGGAACATGTGTTTGGACCCTGACTATGATATTATAATTATAAATCCTTAAATTAAAAACAGTCAAGTAACTATTGATGATAAAGCTATTAGTGACAACTGCAGTCCAGATCTTATTTATAGACATCTGGTACCCAAATTAAACTGATGGCATAAGCCACCTTCAGACAGAATGAGACTGGAACAAGATTCCTTCCTGTTTGGATGTGACATTAGTTTGCAAGAACTGTGACCAGCACTGAGACCATGTAAGCAAATGTTTCCACCAACCCATGAGAAAGTCTATGAATAAATGTTCCAAGGAACAGGAACAACAATGGAACAACTAATTCATTCAACAGTAACTACCTCCACTTAGCCTGAGTTTTCGACAATCTAACAACAGAACAGGAACTATGTTACATGAGCTGTACCACAAAACCAGTGATATATAATATGGGCATCTGCTTCTGCTGCCATAAAGTGACACATAATCAAAGCTTCACAGTCATTTTATCTTAGGACAACCCCAGACAACTTGTTTCCACCTTATTTCTGGAACAAGGACATTCGCTATCTCTTCCTTGCATTGACTTCTCTGAATATTATACTAAATGTTGACTTCATTGATGAAATGCTTTCCCCTTCTTGGATTGTAATAATCTAATGAGTGTGAATCTCAGACCCACCACTAAATATATGACTTCACTTAGTCAAACCTCAGAATTTTGTTCTGTAAAATACAGATAACCTAAAACTCACATTGTAAATCATTGTAAAAATTGCAACCAAAAAAAATCCCTGAAATGTGTTTAGTGCAGTTCCTGGCACAAAAGTACTTCTAAATGCTAAATATTATTAAAATCAGATCCAATTATAATAACTGCATGATGTAAAACTACAAGTCCGTATGCAGTTAGAATGTGGAGACACGGTAACCAACAGACATATAAATTCGTCTCATTCTAATACTTTTGTTTAGCAATTCAGCATTCATTAAAATTTAGGTGTAACAATGAAAGAGATGAATTTCTCAAAAAAGGAAAAATAGTCAAGATTGTATCTAGGAACTCACAATATAGAAAAGAAAGTAGATACACCTCTTTAATATTGCACTGAACACTTATGGAGTCCTGGCTTTGTGCTAAAACTTTGCTAGGTAACAGGGACACAGCAATGAACAAGACTATCTCCTCTGAAGGAAACAGCTATCCAATGAACCAGCAAGTGCCTCATATTGATACGAAAAATACTATGTTCAAGGTAACATGAGAAGACAGCAGATGTATGTGGGTTCAGTTTACATAAAGCTTCTCGATTACGACTGTTAAACTTGTATATGGGAAATGAATAGAAAGTAACATGCTATTCAGTGGGAAAGGATACTTGCAGGACACAACATACACAAAAGCAAGGAATCAGGCAAGGAAGAAGATAATGTCTTCAAGGACCTCCAAGTAGATAGATTAGATGAAAGGCAAGGTGGTGGGAAAAAACAGAACATGAGACAAAGGAAAACAATTCTCATAAATGGTATACTGTAATTACTTTGAAATGACCATAGTGGAATTATAAGCACATTTAGGAAATATTAATGTCACAAAAGGTGAGTGCTCTTGCCCATTTTTACATAACTGGTTTATGACAAAACTAAAACTGGAAGTTGCGTTTCCAAGCTCCAAGTGTGCAGGTCTATTCTCTAGACCAGTAATTCATAAAGTATCCCAGTGTATCATTATTAATGATAAGCTGCTGATCTTCCCATTCCCAAGAAATTTTCACAGAAGAAACTAGAGAAAGAGCAGACTGTTTCCTTGATAACAAAATTTATCCATCAAGCACATTGTGAAAATCATGTGAAGATGTTCCATGTTGGCAAGATGTTTGGTCAACATCTTAGGAACCACATGGGTTCAGGTGGCCGGAAAAATTATTTCCCTCCAGATGTCATTTACCTGCTAGCAACACAGAGACTCAAGAACAGAAGCCCTCAGTGTAGCTGGAAGAGAGAGCAAAGGAGAAAGGAAAACAGAAGAAGTGAAAGAAAATATTCACCCTCCTTTCCCTTGACTATATTAATTTGTGTGTGTGTGTGTGTGTGTGTTTGGTAGTGAGGATTGAACCCCGATGGTACTGAGCTACACCTCCAGAACTTTTTATTTATTTTACTTTGAGACAAGTTGCCCAGGCTGACTTCAAACTTCCAACTTTCCTGCCACAGCCTCCTGACAAATAACTGGTATTACAGGCATGTACCCCCAGGCTCAGTGAGTTTACTAAATTTATACTTTAAAAATGTTTGTCACTCATTCCTACTACTACAACATTTTAGAGTTTAGGAGAATGAGAAGAAAAAGTCCACTGAGCCATATCTAGTTATCATTCACCCCTATGTTCTCAACGCCTGACTTGCATATAGTATGTATTTCATAAAATAATAAAAACTGAATAGACAACCTAGTTAATACAAAGAACAGCTAATATTTACATATATATCTATCGAAAATGTTTAAAATAAACTGAACAGAAAGACAGAGTCTATTTTACATGACTGAACATGTAACATTTAAAGAAATGCAGTTGAACACAGAGGGCAAAAGCATTGATTTTTCTGAAATTAGAACCGTTCTACATCCAATCACCCTGCCTCAGTATTGCTGACATCAACCATTGAAGAGATGAAGAAAAATCTCATTTGTGCCAGTATCTGGCAAACTAACACAAGTTAATTTGTCAATTAAACTATCAGTGTAATAGGGAGCATTACAAACTAACATTAGCAGGTTAAGAGAAGCAAACTGTATAATTCATAAAGAAAAACACAAGTCCACACCAGGAATTCAGATGTCATTTAAATGAAGATGAACTATGGCAAAACTAAATTAAAGATAGGGTCTGAGTGACCTCTAGTGTTAGCAAGAAGAATACAAAATATGTAGCAAAATAGACGTGGTGCAGAATTCTTACAGATATACACACACATACACACAGGTATATACATTTAATATACATATAAACTTCATTACAACATAGTTTTGCTCTCCTTAAAGTTCACCTAAGAAACATCACGTAGGATTTTACATTTCAGTCTTCACCGAAACACTGTTCTATCTTACTGACATAGTATTAAAACGTCTCCTTTTGTGTAGTGTAGGCAAAGATTTGAGATCTTAGCCTTCCTATTCAAATGCCTTTGAGGGAAAAATATGCCTTGAATTAAATGTTAGGTAACAGTAGGCTTCCCGATTGGTATTAGGAAAAGGTCAAGGGATTGCAGAGAGGCAATAAAGTCACTCCAATTTTAGTAGTGTTGAAAGAGAGTGCTTACATTCAGTTGCTTCACCTTCTAACGTATGCATTGATTTTTCTAAAAGCACAAGCTCTGATCACCTTCAATCAAGGTTCTTGAAAAGGCCCCTGATTGCTTACCAAATTAAGAACAAACTCTTAGGTGGTCATCCAAGGGCTTTCATGAAATGACCCCCCAACCTTCATTGCCTGAGAAGAAAGCATTGTCATATGTTGCAATACTTGTATAATTTCTGCACATGCAGTCTTCCCATCTACCAACATCTTTTTTAACCACTGTAATTTTGCAAGCCTTTGTATAAAGGTAACCCCAAATCTGGCAAAGATTTGCATCATATTTCTAACAATCTCTTGATTTCAAGTCTTATTTCTACCACGTGTTAAATTGGTAACTGAAAAAAAATACGTAAACTAAATTACTGTAATTCAGTTTGAACATCTCTAATGCAAGGATGAAATATGTAATATATTGCCATGGCTACTTCTGCATGACAGAAAGTGGGGTAGAACAAAACCAAGGTCAAAGACCACCTCTGCACAGATTCACCTTGAGAACTTGGGCAATGCAGTCCACTATCTTAGTTCTAGTTTCCTCATTGGTAAAACAGGTACCATAATAACAGGTTTTATAAAAGTAATGTGAGGATCAAAATCTGGCAACCTATACAAAAACGCATGCAGTGTATCATAGACACTCAGCAAATGCTTACCTCTGCATTCTCCAGGACCACTACCTCTACCCGTCTCTCCCTTTTGGGGAGAGTGCAGATGTTACTTGATGCCATCAAGTCCTCTCTATGGGATCCCTGAAAGAATAATGAAGATAATGACAATACATCTAAGGCACGGGCCATGTAATAATCACATTTGCTTTCACCTATGGTCTTGACCTCTTGTGTTTTTTGCTATAGCCTCCAGAAAGGCCCGGTCAGCCTTCTAAACTCAAAACTATGTGATCGGCAAAATTGTTTCAATCCTAGTCTTGGTCTAAGGCAGGCTCAAAGTGAGGAGTTAAACAAAGCTTTATTATATTGTTCCATTTATATGAGACATCTATAATTGTCAAACTCATAGGATTAGAAAGTTAAAGTGGTAGTTTCTAGAACCTTCAGGGAGGGAGAAGAGAGGAGTTGTTTAATGAGTATAGAGTTGAGATTTCACAAAGCAAAAAAGCTCTGGAGATTGGTGAACAACAGTGAACATACTTGTTATGTTTGGGGTCCAATCTGTCCCCCAAAATTCTTCATTGTGCTGGAGGCTTTGTGGCTGATGGGCTTTTGGGAAGTGAGTGGATCATGAGGGCTGTAACTCCATCAGTGGATTTATCACAGAATCAGGTGACAGGTTAGGCCTAGTCAGGGAATAGACCATGAGGATTTAACCTTAGAGTCTTTATCTGGCTCTTGGCTCCTTCCTTCCCCTCTGACTCTTTCCCTGTCTCTCTGTTTCTTGGATGAGATTAAATAATCAGCTTTTCTCCACCATACTTTTCTACCTTAAAGTTCAGCTTCACTCAAGCCTACAGCAATAGAATCAGCACTCCATGGTCTAAAAGAAACTATGAGCAAAATAAACCTTCTTTAAAGCTGTTTATGTCAGATATTTAGTCGCAGTATCAAAAAGCTAACACACAGCACTCAGGAGGCTAAGGTAGGAGGAGCGTTGGGAGTTCGAGGCTGGCTTGGGCTACAACATGAGTGCAAGGCCGGCCTGAGCTACATAGTGTGACTCTGCCTCAAAACACTAGGGCTGGGAGTTTGGCTCAGTGGCTTAAGCACCTGTCTGGTGGGTGCAAGGCTGTGAGTTTGATCTCCGGTGCCACAAAAAAAAAAAAAAAAAAAAAAAGCTAACACTACTGAACTTACACTTTATTTTTTTTTCATATAAAATTGGGAAATTTTATTGTTAAAGAAGAACCAGGAGAAAATTTTCACCACTGCCAGATTAAGTAATTTAATCCAGTGTCATAAGCATTAAGTCCAATTTTCTTTTTTATTTTCTTTTAAGTTTTTTTTATTTTATTTTAAAGATAGTGAAGTCCAACAAAAGATAACAGAACAAAAAAAAAAAAGATAACAGAACAATCAAAA
>RJWM01019566.1:0-15281 GCA_004363535.1 Dasyprocta punctata | reverse complement strand
AAAAACAAAAGAAACGAAAATTAAATAAAATTAAGCAAAACAATGAGAACAATATTGGGGCTTGAAGACTAGACAGAGGACAATCCCACATATCTGCCACACTGCACAACGTCATCTACCCAGGAAATGCTCAGACTGCGGGCACCAGGCCTGCAAAATAACCTAACAATACAAGCATTTAGTTGCTTTATGTACCTTAGTTGCTATGAACTTAGCAGGTCCTCTGAGCAAGCAGGTTGCTTATGGGGCAGTGGGGAGGTCCAGCCCATGCACCAGTAGGCCTATGGGACACACATCTCTTTCTCTTCCCGGAGTTTGCACAGTCGCACAAACTCACCAGGGAGGCAGGCAGGGTTTCTTCTGCTTGCTGCCTCTCGGCCCAACATGGAGGGTTCTCAAAAGGCACATAGTTCTCTCCCTGGGGTCCGCGTGGTTGCGCAAACTCACCAGGGAGGCAGGCGGGGTTTCTTCTGCTTGCTGCCTCTCGGCCCAACATGGAGGGGTCTCAAAAGGCACATCGTTCTCTCCCTGGGGTCTGCGTGGTAGTTTTTTTTTTAATTTTAGAGATAGTAAATCCAACAAAACATAACAGAACAAAGTCAATCAAAACAAAGCAGTAGAACTGGTACAGAACTTCAAAGAAAGATGTTATGAAAACAATAGCTACTATAGTATATCTTGTTATTTTCAGAATAGTTGATCATTCCATCAGGTATAGTAAAATCAAACCAGAAACAAAACACAATAAAACCAATAAAAACAGGATATGAAATGACAAAAAAAAAGAAACAAAAATTAATCAAAATAAAGCAAAACAACAAGAACAACACTGGGCACTGAAGACAAGACAGAGGAAAATCCTCCATATTTGCTACGTTGCATACTGTCATCTTCCCAAGAGATGCTCAGACTGCTGGCCCCAGGCCTGCAAAATCAACCAAACAATACAAGCATTAAGTTGCTTCATGTACCTTAGTTGCTATCAAATTAGCTGGTCCTCCAAACCAGCAGGTTGCTTACCGGGGTTGGGGTGGGGGTGGGGGGGATATGTCCTTGATTCTTAGCCCACGCACCAGTACCCCTGGAGTCTGCACCTGTTGCACAGTCACCAGGAAGGCAGGCTAGTTTTCTTCTTGTTGGAGCCTCTCCAATCCAAGGCAGCAGGCTCTCAAGAGGCACACCTTTCTTTCCCTGGAGTCCACGCCAGTGAAGATGGGTTAGTTTTATGTTAAACGTATTTTACCACAATTAAAACTTTATGGGCTGAGCGTGTAGCTCAGTGCTAGAGTGCTTGCCTAGCATGAGCAAGGTTCTTTGTTCAACTATAGCACTGAAAGAAAAAATAAAACTACACACACACACGAAAAGAATTTTTTTAATTTAAAAAAGCTTTCATGAGACAAAATTCATCATCCCTTAACCACAACTCCTGGCATCTCCATAATAGACCACACAAAAGATAGCCAAGACAGAAGCAAAGAAAGACAGAGAGACAGAGACAGACAGAGGCAGGAGGGAGAGAGAGAAAAAGGAGATTCCCTGTGTTATTTTGAGCCCATGTTAAAGATTAGAAAAAGTACATTTTTCACCCCTTTGAAAGAAGGATTGATTTTAACCTCATGTGGTCAGAAATAAAAGGGATAAAGAGATCAACATTCATCTTCTTCCTGGAGTGACTAGGGTAAAGCCTGGGATAAGGCCCCACTACGAATAATTTTAAGCTCTTCCCAATCATTATCATCCTTTATATGAATATTAAAATGATTTCTCAACAACAGCCAGCAGAAATTCCCCATATCTAAGTAAGGGAAAGAGTCCCAAATCTGCCCCCAAACTGTGTCACTGCCTGCAGAACATACTAGAAGAAGGACTAAAAATTAAGTCAGCACTGCTGCACACTCAGGTGGAAATCGCGAATTACTTTTAAAGCCTTCTCATTAATGTGTCCCTCTAACAGCCTAACCTTTATTGTTGGCCTGACATCCAGAATACTCAGAGCTTGATGAAAAAGAATAAAACTTGGGAGCCTCAGGTCCAAGCGAGCTGAAATAACCCTAGCTTTTTTAGCCACAGATCCTTGTCCTTCTCCAACTCAGTCTCCCCCTTGATGCTGTCTCTTCTGGGTGGATTCTAGCAATCCTGGATGTTCTTTAAACCAAAATCCCAATTTGCTTTTGTTATTTATTTTAATTTTTATGGATGAATAACGTACATTCAGAAAAGTGCCCAGTCATAAAGGAACGAACTGATAGATTTTCACAAACTGAACATTTCTGTATAGCCAGCACCCAATCAAAGAAACACAACATCAACACAGTTAAGCTTCTGTGTGTCTCTTACAAATCACCCTGCCAAAAGTAACTATTATATGGATTGTGCTGTCTTCTTACATCATATATTAGTTTTGTCTCCTTTTTTTTTTTTTTTTTGGAATTTTTTATAAGTGGAATTGCAGACAGCAATCTTTAAATTCATGAGACTGATTCATTTTCTATATAATGGTAGTTCATTTGTTTTCATCGCTGTGTAAAATAAACACCCCATGAACTGTCTCCCTCTTTTGCCAGGGTTGTTGCTTCCTCTTACTTGCCCATGATACTTGAGTCTGTGACTGTGCATCAAATCCTTGTACCTTGGTGACTGTGCCTTTTCGCAATACCGCAAAGACTTTCTGGCAGTAATCACACAAGCTGCCTACTCACCCTTTGTCCTTACCAGTGATTCCCAAATTCTAGGACATTCATTTCTTCTTGAGAACAATACAATCTTCTTATGTCTGTTGATATTCTTCCCACTGTAGAAATTATTTTTGAAAATTATCTATTCTATCTACTTCAATTCCAGACAATAAGTTTTATTAGAGATATATCCATATGCCAAGCATTGTGTTGCTTCCCAGGCTACGAAATAAATCAAGATATAGTCCCTAATTTGGGGGAATTTAGAGTCTATTAGAAATAAACATGGTATATGATCCAGTCATGTCCCTTCTGGCTGTATATCCAAAGGACATGAACCCAAAATATCAAAGAGATACCCTCATGCCCATATTTGTGACAACAGTATTCACAATAGCTAAGAGATGGAATCAACCTAGGTCACCACTGAGAGATAACTAGACAAGGAAAATGTGGCATAAATACACAATGAAATATTACACAGCCATAAAGAAAAATGACCCTTTTACTTGCAACAAAATAGATGGAACTGGATGGGGTTATGTTAACTAAAGTAATCCAGATACAGAAAAACAAATGCCAGTTGTTGTCTCTCATACATGGAAACCTTAACAAGTCTACCTGAATATATAATTGTGAATACTAGATGCTAGGAATAGTAAGAAGAGGAGATAGAGGTTGGCTGATTAATACCAAAACCTAGTTAAGTATAAAGAATAGCATTCTACAGCACAGTGGATGTCTACAACTTGCAATCACCTATTATATATTTTATGAAGATCTACAGGAAAGGAGTTTAAAGGCTCCAAACAAAGAAATATTAAGGATAGGGAAATGTAATTACCCTGATTTGACCAGTGGACAACTGCTTTCAAGTGCTGAAACGTCACATGGAACTCAATCAACATGTAATGTTTTTACATGTTAATAAAAATTAAATAAATAAGCATGAGATACTGAGATGAATGAGCAGGCATATCTGTGCTGCTCATGCCTCTCACCATTGTAGCTGTGTATCCAGGGAGAGTAAATGCACAATCCCAGAGGTAGAGAATGTCAAGAAAATCTTACGTGGTCACCCCAATTATGTTTCATCCTTTAAATATTGTGCACCAGTAAAGGTATGTTTAATAATGCGTCTGCTTTAATGTTTAAAATACTTCCCTTTGTAACTGTCATTAAAATCGACACTCCAGAACAATGTGCCCTGTTTAACAGTTGAATTTTAACACCTTTGTAAGCCACTACTCTATTAAACCACTACAGATATCACCACTGAAGTTTGAAAAGGACAAATCTAAACAACCTATAAAAATTTACCACACAATAAAAGAAGATGAGGCACCTCTATCAATCTTGTGGATGATCCACAAAAACCTGGCCATATTGTGTTTTGATGTATACTAATTGATTTGAACTACTTTTCCCAGGAGATAAATGACTTCAGATATTTTATACATTTTAAACCATGCATATCATCACAAGTATCTGAAGCTTTGTATCACAAAACTATATAAAACACAATATGAAATTTCAGTGTCACTCATACATTTAATAAGCAAAAAAGTAATACTCCTGATCTCCCTAACTGTTTGAAAGTAGAAATTGACTCCTGGGAAGCAGAGAAGCCAATTTGCAATGAGCAGCTTTCATTTCCTACTTTTAATTCAAATCTTTATAAAACTGTTTGAAGTCTTGGCACTGGTAGTGGCATTCCAATGTAGCTCATAAAGGGCCCTTTGGGGAGGGACATTTATATGTAAAATACACCCTGCATATCAACCAAAACAGTCTGTGGACTTTGAGTCTGAAAAAATAACACATTACTAACCACAAAGAAGAAAATTGATGAGAGTGGTGCTAGACAGTCAGAATTAGCAGGTGAGATCCCATCATGTCCTCTTATTTGGGCTTGCTGTGTGTTTTAGGTACAAAAGAAAATGTCTCTCCTGGGATATACACACATGCTGGAACTTAGGTGAAGTCCATGGGTGTATACAGTTCAAAGCCCTCAGAACACAGAGGCAAATTAAAGTCTTGGAATCTAATGACATCTTCTAGGCTAAAGAAGAGAAGGAAGGAGGCCTAAACCCCAGTGTGGCCCAGCACAGAGGCAGGAAAGTGGAGAAGGGGCTGAAAGGAAATCTTAGAAAAAGTAGTTTATGATGTGGAAGGAAAAAAACAGGAGGGTGGAGTGACTTAAAATTATGTGAAGGAAAAAATGTTTCAATAAGAAAGAAATAATCAATGGTTTCAAAGCTACTGAAAGGCCACATGAGATGAAATTTGAAAAGTGACCAAAAGTATCAGCCAAATAAAGGCAAGTGTGGTTTCGGGGAGCAGGGAGGGCAGAAATGAATTGAGTTGGGTGGGCATAGTGAAGATACATAAGCAGAAAATGCAGGTCACACTTTTAAGGAGTTTGCTGCAAAGAAAAATGCACAAAGATGATAGTATCTGAAGCATGACTTTTTAAAGGCGAGAGACATTCTACCATGGTTTGCGTTGAGCAGAATAATTTAGCAAGAAGAAGAAAATGGATGAACAGTTGAAAGCAGGCCTAAAGTTCCTGAGCAGGACATGAATATGAGGTCTAATATACAAGGTGTGTAGGGAGGGGAAATTAGATAAGAGTTTGATATTTCCTCCTTTGAAAAAGAGATTGACAGAAGATGTAGGCATTTGTCAAATTTGTCATGGGGAAACTGGAACAATTTTCTCCTGATTACTTTAGTTTGCTTCAGTGAAATAAAATGGGAGGTTGGAAGTTTAAAAGGAGGAAGGAGGGATATTGAAAATTTGAAGGGAGAGGGCACAGATTTTATAATTTTTGTGTCATTTCCATCCATAACCTGCTACTCCAGACTAAATTAACTTCTCTGATCTCCAGCTCCCTCTTCTATAAGACAGGAATGACATTTTTGTCGTGTAGTTAATCTAGCACCTCAATGATTTTTATTTGGCTTAAGGGTTATTCCTATAAAGTAATCATCCCAAGTCTTCCTCAACTGTTTTTTCGGTGTTCATTTCTTTAGTTTTGATTTTGGTTTTAGCCTTAGTTTGTTAAAGGTTTTCTGTGTTGGTTGGGGAGTGGGCACTGAGGATGCCACCCAGTACCCCCTCCATACCAGGCCTACACTGTACCACTGAGCACCCACCCCCAGGCCTTCAATGATACTCTGAGACCAGTTATCACAGGAGTTTATATTGAGTCCAGACTCACAGATGCACACAATAGATGGTATAAAAAAGGCTCTCGGCCTAGAGTGTACAATTCGCCTTGGATTTAGAATGACTCAAAAGAGTCTACAACCAGAAAGTAGCAAATAAATTCTGATACAGCACACTACAAAGACATCAAAACTCCTTTGTGGGGGAAACACTGATTCGTTGTGAGCCCCTGGAAATCACTCAATCTTTCTGTGCACGTATTTCCAATCTATAAAATGAAATCTGAGGACTTGATGATCTGATTTTTCTCTGCTTCAAAATTCCTGGAACTTAGAATAAGTTCACTTACACTGGACTTTCCCTTGCCTACACCAAGGAAAGATTGAGAGTGTTTACATTTATAATCAGACCCTCTCTTACTTTAGTGAAATCACAGTACCAATCTGACTACATTTAATCTTTGAGGTAAGTGTTAAATATGCTAACAAATTAAACTTTTAAGTTAAGTGTTATAATTTGTATTGCCATAAATAGTAAATTATACCAAAACACTACATTCTAAATAAACATTGTAGGGTTTTAAGCAAATACCTAAATATATTTTGGGGGGGGAAATCCTAAAATAAATATACTTTTATCCAGTGTTTTTAAAATTCAGTGTTAAGTTTGACTTAACACAGAAAATCAAGAAGCATGTTTTTACCATTTAGATAATTTATAGAAAATAACTTATCCAAGTCGGGCATGGTGGTGCACGCCTTTAATCCCAGCATTTGGGAGGCTGAGGTAGGAGGAGCGTTGTGAATTCGAGGCCAACTTGGGCTACAACGCAAGCACAAGGCCGACCTGAGCTACATAGTGTGACCCTGCCTCAAAAAACTAGGGCTGGGAGTTTGGTTCAGTGGCTTAAGCGTCTGTCTGGCAGGCGTGAGGTTGTGAGTTCAATCCCCGGTGCCACAAAAAAAAAAAAGCAAATAACTTATCCTTCAATTATAAGGTCACAAGTTAAAGAAAAATACCAACATTTTTAAAGATACAACTACATGTATAGTTTTGCTTTTTTTTTTATTAGCATTTGAACTAAGTCTTGGCTCCAGAAAGCTCAGTGATAAGACAAGCATTACTGTGGCTGATTCTGCTACATAGCATGGACACACAAATAGAGGACTTGGATGATGAATTTTCCAATCCAACTTTACCTGTTCCTATAGCGATTAACAGAGCTTTGCTCCTTCTTTAAACCATTGTCCTAACTCTTATACAAACACTAATAAACTAAAAATGGTGAACAGTCCAATTATGTAGATTTCCAAGATTTTATTATCTCCTACCCCTCTCCCTTTGGTATATCTGTAAACTTCACTGAAATTAGACTTCAGTGAAGACTATTTTTGACTATCTGAAAAATTCAAATGACACTTTTTTGTAGTAGGATCACCACATTTAGCAAACAAAAATACAGAACGTTCATTTAAATTTGAAATTTAGATAAAAATTGTCTAGTATAAGTACATCTTGCCAGGTTTGGTGGAGCACAGCTATAATCCTAGCACTCAGGAGGTTGAGGCAGGAGGGTTGTTACAAGTTTGAGGCCAGCCTGGGCTACAAAGTGAGCTCAAGGCAGCCTGAACTGCATAGCAAGATCCTGTCTCAAAAAAAAAAGAAAAAAGTACATCTTAAATACTGCATGGGGTATAATTACACTAAAAAGTTACTTGTTATTTCTCTGAAATTCAAATTTAACTAAGATTCAAAAACTTCTGTTTCTAATCTAACAACCCAGGCTCCTTTCTCACCTGCGCCCTTTGAGAGAATCCAGGAAGGACAGTGAGATCACGGTGATGGGGACATTTGTGACAAACCTCTGATTTTTATCAAGTGTTTACTAAGGGTCAAAGATGGTGAACTTTTTCAGTTACACAGTTTGGTATGATGTGCCTGAATTAATTAAAATGAAATGTTAATCTGGTTTTGTATTTAAGGTTCTGAAAATCCCTGCATTTGATGTGAGTTTAGGACCTGTATCTTGCCAGGTTCTCACCAAAGCAATGGAAAAATGGCAGTGAACAAGAGAAGGAAGTGCTTTCCTTGCAGATCCCAGCTGGTAAGAGAAAGATAAATAAAATAGTACTCTCATATTGGCACAGTAACAGTAAAGAAGCCCAGTGAAGGAAAATAGCAGGCATCAGGAACATGGTAACAAGGGAACTCCCTTTATCTAAGACAGTTGGGCTGCAGAAGTTAAAGAAACCTTAGATTTTGAGGCCTAAGGGTGAGTGGTCATGTGACAGAAAAGCTTTGGAGTTCAGTAGGGGCATCTGGCAAGTCATAAGGACAAGGGGAAGTCCATCTACAGAAATAGGTGGCGGGTAGGAAGGGTATCGGAATATAGCTCAGCAGTACAGTGCCTGCCTGGTCAAGCATGAGGTCCGGAGTTTGATTCCTGGTACCAGAAAAAAAAAAAAAAGAAAGAAAAGAAAAAAGAAATAGGTGCAACCAGACCATGTGGGAGCTTCTGAGTCATGTTAAGGGTGTGAGCTTTGTTTTAATGGCATGAAGTTTTTTAACAATATGATGACATAATCAAAACTGCTTACTGCAATAGTCTAATTGGCTGAGATACAGAAAATGAAACAGAAGAGAAAAAGTACAATCAGGGAGATCTGGTCATGGAAGCACAGAGGAAGCATAAGATGAGAGTGCCTTAAGTGAAGGTGGTGATCGAGACAGAGAGATAATCTGGAAGTGGAAATGATAGGATTTGTATTGGGTATAGGCAAGAAGTTAAAAAAAAAGAGAGAGAGAGAGATAGCAAAAGGAGAGATAGCATTAACAGTTTGATAATGAGGGATATGTCAATTCCCCAAAAAGGCCATTTGGGGAAGAAGCAAGTCATATTAGAGAAGAACAGGCTAAGCAAGAGGCAGTCTAATTTGGGACACATTGAATCTGAAATGTCAATATCACATTTATTTACCCCCATGCCTGGCCATAGCCCCTGGTATCACATTAGTGTGAATCTGGAAATAAAAAACCTGGAGACATAAGCACTGGCTCGTGGTACTAAAGGGTTTTATATTCAGAAGTGTCTTACTTCATAGTCCAAATGCAAATGAGGAGAAAATGCTAATTACCCAGACCAAAATCTAAACAGTTCAGGTTAAGTAATGACTCACAGAAGGAGAATCAATGAAATGCTGAAATTTGGGTGGCCACGTGGTAGCGTTGCTTATAAAGTATAAACAGACTTGGGCATTGATGAAATGCGTCCCCACTAAATGGAGAAAAAAATTCTGGATAAGGGCAGATTTCATGTACTATTTATGAATTTCCTTCTCGACAATTTGACAGACAAAATACAATTACTCTTTTTTTGTGGCTGACTCTTTTTTAAGAAGAGTAACCAACAATCTGGTATCCAGACTAAAACTATTAGTTAAGAGCTCAAATGAGTCTTCCACCCCTATCTTCAACATTCCCCATCAAATTAACTCCATGAACATTTACATATCCATCACTTACATATTGTTCAATAGTTGTGAGCCTTGTTTTATCCTAGAAAAGTCTGGCTGAAGTTAGTCACATTCTCTTACATTTTCCCCTTCATATGTATCCTGAGATACAGTTTATCACAGGAAGCTGTTCAACAAGAAGGGAACGATGAAAGGTTGAAAGGTGGCACCAGGACACATCTGTGTGCTTTCCAAACGTGTTGCTGGCCCAATGGGGTGTGGCACTGATACACCTTATTGATAAATTAGACACCTGTGTGGACATAGATGTAGATATCGTGGCAAAGCTTCATGGAAGTATAAAGTTAACAGTATGGAACTAACAATATTTAAAACTCTGACACAGCACATTGATGCACACAGAGCTTTTTTTAACATAACTGTCCCACATGGAAATGTTTTAAAAGTGCATTTGTTAACATCTTCATAGAGAGCAGTGTGTTCAGCCTGTTCTTTGAAATGAAGTGTCACCTGTCACTGCAATTCTTAGAACAGAGATGTCAAGACTCCGTAGGCTCATTGTGGGCTGCTGATAGTACAGACACCTACCAATGTCTCATTGTACTCCTAAGCGGTGCTAATTATCCATGCCTAATGGATCAAGAAGAGCACTGTGAAGCCTCCTTCTCCCCCTCTACCCCGCACCATGTCACCGACTCCCAAGACCTTGTCAAAAATCACCAGTGGTCGCCACAATGATATGCCTCAAGTCACCTTTCCCCAGTGCAACTTGTAAGCATGTTTGAAGGCGTTCAAAAATGCAGCCAAATCCAATGGGAATTCAACAGTGCACATCTGAACTTTTTTAAAAAATTAAATCTGAACTAGTAAAAGATAAATGGGTACTCCACAATGGAAAGTGTAAACTACTGCTGCATGGAAGTCCCACTTTTATCCAGTTAGAATAAATAACAGCTGTAGTGACAGAACACTTGCTGAGTGTCAGGCTATATTGAATGCTTTATGTTTCTTATCATTTTTTGATTTTTGCAACTTTTCCATTAATATCATTATCATTCTCATTTTATAGATGAAGCCATCAGAGATGCCAACAGAAATTCTAAAGAGACATTCCTCATTTAATAAGTAGCAAAACAATGAATCAAAGGTGGTTCTTTCTGGTCCAAAATATGAGCACATAAACTCTTTCTAAGGTGCCCATGGGCTACTATATGGAAATTCGTAAACTCAGAAAATCTGCTAAACATCTAGCCAGGCATGGCGGCACATGCCTGTAATCCCAGCACTCAGGAGGCTGAGGCAGGAGGATTGCTGTAAGTTCAAGGCCAGTCTGGGCTACAAAATGAGTTCAAGGGCAGCCTGCACTGCATAGCGAAACCCTGTCTCAAAAGGACAAAAGAAAGAGGGGGGGGGAGAGAGAGAGGGAGAGAGAGAGAAAGAGGAATGGAAAGGAAAATTTTCTAAACATCCAGTGGAAGACACACATTTGCTCATGAAGAAACACCCAAAGGAGAAAGCTTTGGGCTTATTGGGGGTGTTTTTTTTTTTAGATTTGGGGTGTGTTTCTGTTGGTGGTGGTGGTATGTTGTTGTTGTTGTCATTGTTCTTTTGGTTTTTGCGATAGTCTCACTACATAGCTCAAGCTGCTTTTGAACTTACCTTGTAGCCCAGGCCGATCTTGAACTTGCAGTGATCCTCCTACCTCAGCTTCCTGAGTGCTAGGATTACAGGTGTGTGCCACTACACCCAACTCCAAAAGAGAAAGTTTGCAGTTAAAAAGTCAAATTAATGCCCGTAATCTCAGCACTTGGGAGGCTGAGGCAGGAGAATTGTTGCAAGTTCAAGACTAGGCTAAGCTACAAACATGAGCTCAAGGCCAGCCTGAACTGCACAGTGAGACCCTGTCTCAAAAAAAAAAAAAAAAAATGAAAGAAAAGAAAAGAAAAAGTCAGATTCACATCCCAGCTGTGTCATTTGTGCTAATATAAGTACTTGGACAAGTTATTTAAACAGTAGTGATTATGATAAACTCAGTGAAGTGAATGATATCATTCCATTTTTCAGATGGCCACACCGGTTAAAACAGCCCAGAGTGTGAGTATACTCCAAGATTGTTGATTCCTTTATTTAGGGAGATGAAAACACATGTGGTGATAAATTTTAACCAGTCTAATTTAGACCATAGATTGAATAAACTGGGACTTGGGGACTGTATGGTATGAGTTTATTAGTCCTGGAGAAACCGCAGGTCCAGACTATGCCCCCAGAGTTTTCTTAAAATAAAACAATACTTTCTCTGCCTGCCATCCTTGGTAGAAATCCTTTAGGGGCAATAAAAAAGGATTCAGGAGAGCTCCATTAGCCAGGGGAACTTCTATCCCTTTCCTTAAAGCCAAAGAGCCAGGGAATTCATGGCATTGGCTCTGTCTGGTCACTCTGACACAGTTCCAAGAAGAATCAGAAAGAAAATCATAGCCTTCTCTCTCCTTCTCCCTCTCCCCTTCTCTTTCTCTTCCTCCCTCCCTCTTCGAGCATCAGGTATTAACCTTCAGTAAAATCTCTGTTATGATCCAAGACAAAGTTCAGCCAATTTCTATAAAAGCCAGATAGGAAATGTGTCAGGTTTTACAGCCTTGCCTGGCCTCCCTGTCCCATTCCTTCCCTGGTCTCTGTCCTAACCGCTCAACTCTGCCACTGGTGAACATAAGCAGATAATTGCAGCTCTATCTCAATAAAACTTTCTTTACATAAACTGAATTTTTAACTTAACATAATTTTCACATGAAATGAGCTATTACTTTTCTCTTTATTTTATTTAATCATTGAAAAATGTAAAAATCACTGTTAACTCACAGTCCTTACAAAAACAGGCATCAGGTGAGATCTGAACAATGGGTGAGAATCTGGTAAACCCACTACAGGAAATGAAAGAGGAAAGCCAGGAAGTGAGGTAGTAAAAGAGAAAGGACTGCGCCACTCTCTCTGGACTTGAGGATGGAAATTTACAGCAGCAGTCGCCATCTCAGAATGCAGAATTTCCTGCAACTTAACAAAGCCCATAGCTGAATATTAAAATGTCAACATAAGGGCAACAATGTCCTCTAAATTGCTGAAAATTGATAATCAGATGTAAAGCAGTGATTACTGGTATACAGTACAGAACATGTTCTCACAATTCTGTGACTAATTTTCTTTCCTCTTCCATCCTTCCATTTATTGATTTTTTTTTTTTTTGAGACAGGCTTTCTCTATGCAGCTCAGTCTGGCCTTGAACTTGTGGCAACTCTCCTGCCTCAGCTTCCTGAATGCTGGGATTAGTTACAGGCATGTACCACTACTCCTAGCTACTTGTCTTGACTAAAAAAGCTGCATAAATTTGGTATCATTATACCTAATTAATTTGGTATGATTATGTATAATTTGAACTGTTGAATTTTTTGCTAAATCTAACCAAAACATAGGGAACCAAAACTATTATTACTTCAAACATACAGATATTAAAAATTAAGTTGCTGTTTTTCAAGAGATCACTTTTATCAAACTCTACGGTCAAAGGACATAGAACTGTGTACAAAGGATTCCTTGATGGTGGGCTCTGCTACTCCCCCATATCAAAATTAAACAGCGTGTGTCTTTTTGTCCACATTCTCTGTGTGCCTGTGTGTGTGCGCAGGCACGCTCATGTGTGTCTTTCTCCAGCCTTTACTTTTATGCACACTTTGAAATAAAAACTTTCATTAAATTCATTTATCTTTTGGATTAGCCAAAGGATAGCTTTGTAGACATTAATGTAGCATAGAAAATCAATACATCACAATTAGTGAAAGGCAATTGGAAAGCCTCCTGGCTTTTATTTTATTTTTACTCAGACACACTCAGTTTGTTTGAACAGAGAATAATTTTGCTATTCATTCCATCAGAGCCAGAATTCTTGAACCAATAAAGCCAATGGACACTAATGAAAAGGCATTTTTCATGTCCGTTACATTTGACTCAACCCCAAGTTTCTTAATGAATTGCATTTGAGTTTCACCTTAGAGCTGATTAAATATTAACATTTGGAACAAAAATACAGCTGTATTTGGTAGGTTAAAAGTGAGCCACAAAATGGCTTCTAGCAACCAATTCCAAAAGTGCAGTATAGGAAACACTATTAAAAATGATCTTAGCCAATAAACCAATATTTTGGACTAGAAAACTGAGGCCCAAGAGATTAGGTGGCACCCTCCTGCCCATCCAGGTAGATTCTGATTCATTTCTTTTAGCTGGATATTAGACTCCTAGTAAGGAATCAAAAATAAGACTTACTTCTTTTGGGATGGTCAAATTATAGTTTTAGAGGTTGGCCCAGTTTTTGAACAGATACAGACTTGGTATCTTACTTCAAGGTGCATGTGTTTCTGACAATCCTATAGAATTTCCTGTTCTGAGGCAAAGTGGTGGATATTAGCGTTGCACGCAGGTGGTGCAGGGTTAAGGGCCAACACATCCGAGCGTAAGATGTTGTCAGCCCCAGCTAATTGCCGATGTAAAAAGTAAGACATCAATTTCAAAAGGAGGAGCACATCGTGATGAAGACATGAAATGTATCCATGATGTTTCTTCCTTATCTAAGGATGACAACACTGGAAAAAGAACCTAGATCTCGTAACTTGAACAACTACTTCTAAGATAGCAATATGTAATATATCGACTAGTATTGATTTCTTACTGGTTTTTTTTTTTAATTCTGTATTACTTCTACCTTTTTTCTGTTTTGCTTTTTTAAAATAAAAAAATTTTTAAATAAAATAAAATAAAATCGCATAATCTTTTTTTTTTAAAAAAAGGTACTTTCTAACTGAAATGCAATTTAGGAAAATTAATACTTGGTTCTGAGTTAGAAATTGTTTTGGATAGCTAAATTTTAAGACACCCAAAAGAACAACTATTTCAATTCAATTAATTAATTTTACAAAGCCAGGCGTGGTGACACATTCGCATAATCCCAGCACCTTGGAGACTGAATCAGGAGGATCACTGTGAGTCTGGGACCAGCCTAGGCTACATAGTGAATTCAAGGCCAACCTGGAATACCTGGAAAAACCCTGTCTCAAAAAAATTTAATTTATATTGTTGTAAAATTGATACAATGAACTACCTATGTTTAAGGAGTACAAATTGACCAGTGATAAAACATATACATACATTCATGAAACCATCATAACAATCAAGATAATACCATATTACCCAAAAATTTCTTATCACCTCTTGGTAATTAATCTATCCCCTCCCTCTTCAACTGTGTCTCCAGCCAACTACCAACGTGCTTGTGTGCTTGTTTGCTTTTGTTTTATTCTGTTCTACTGGTTATCAGATGATCTTCTACTGAAATATTTTCCTTACCTAGCTAGGCATTCAACTGTACCACTGCAGATTTAATCCCTGAAGTCTTGAGGAGGGTGATGGCCATCCTCATCATAGCCAATAGGCCAGGATGTCCCCAGGGTTTTTTAATAGTTCCAGAGAATTGTCCAGCTAAAGATCAAGGCCACATCTGTCAGGCACTGCTGCAATTCCCATCAAAAGTGCTAGTTCCAGTGTACTTAATGCTTCTGTGTTTCAATCTCTTTTGAAGTTTCTTTCTGAGCAGAGACAGATCTACCTCAAATCCTGGACCTGTTCCATACTGAATGGTTCATTCCACTTCAATTCTTATTCCTTTCCAGTTACCTTGGTGATGTCATCACAAACCACTTTGGGGGACAGACCCAAGGAGCCTGTCTTGCCCACCAAGGCAGGGACAGTATCCCTCCCTTCAAATGAGAATTTATTTTGTAATCTTCTCAGGGGTTCTCTGCAGAACTGAACTTCCACTGCCGGTACCAATGAGCTTCATAACATTTACATTGGATTCTCCTGCTCTCCTATATCTTCCTCCCTATTTTCTCCTTCTTGCTTCTTGATGTCACTTCCCAAA
>RJWM01019565.1:0-38789 GCA_004363535.1 Dasyprocta punctata | reverse complement strand
TGTGTGTGTGTGTACCCACACCACTAGTTGGGGACTGAGGAGGAAGACAGGACTACACGGTGGAAGAAAATGCTGCATTTTTCTGTCTTTGAAACCATCCTCCTCCCTCTGACTGATTTGGAAACCATCAGAGAGTTCCTGCTATCTCTTTTCTTGTTTTCTCAAATGTCTAATTCCTTTTCTAAAACTCGTCTGTCCTCACTGTCCTGTCCATCCCTTCCTCGTCCCCAGGGAGGAGGGACACAGATAGTCGAACTACAGAAGAATGTAAATATTACTGTTCCTTGTGTTTTCTCTACAAGTATTGAGGAAAGCAGCTAGGAAATCATTTGAATTTCTAACCACCAAATAAAATGTAACATATCACATTAAAATATTGAGAATCATTACAATGGTCTTTTAATACCCACTGAAATATGTAAAATCCTAGTATTCGGCAATTTCACATTTTATGTAAGAATTGCTTTCTTCTAACACTTTTAGTTGACTTAATTGATTTAATTTAACTGCAGTAACAACTTGAAGACATCTAAGTAAGTATATTGACTTTAAAAGAGTTTTGAAAATTAAGGGACAATTGTCAATTGACATAAAATTGAGTGATTATTTAATTCATAGAAATTAACTATTGAAATTAGTGAATTGTTGAACTGTATTAGAATCTGATCATCACAAATGAAACTTTCTGTTAAAATTTAGGAAGACAACAATTATGAAACTTTTTCTAATCCTATTTGGTAAACTAAGGACTTTTTTCCTTTCTAATGCATTTAATTTATAGGTCTAAGAAAACTATTTATAGAGAGGCTGAAGTGAATTGGAAAGATCAATACTCTACTAAAGTTGGCATTTATCAGCATTTACTTTAGTTGGTGATTTATAATGTGCCAGACACACTAATGGAATGTTTAACTCTTTGTCAGGTCTCTATTTTCATTAATTATCTATATTTTAATTATGGCACATTGCTGTACAAATTACACAGTGCTTCTAGAAATTTCATAAAAAATTTTAAACCAAATTATAGTGGGTTGAGAATTTATTCTAGTCTGTCAAATTGAACTACAGATTCTGAAAAATAATAACTGAACTTGATGGATATTTACACTTAAATCATAAGCATGATACCATAAATACTTTTCTCAGAACTTACTGAAAATACAAAGTGAAATTTTGAATTGGAAAATCTACTAAACAAGGAGGTCAAAAATTCAAATATAATATTTGATTTAAATAGTTTTATAACTAATAAGAGAAATGCTAAGCCAGAAAAAAGTTTTCACATCTAGCCAAATATGAATGCATGAAATATTAATAGTTAAGTCAAGTAGTGGCTGCATTATATAAAAATAGCAAGGATATAAAAATGGGCATAATAGTGTATCAGATTTCACAAGTACACAAATTAATGCCATGATGTTCTCTTACCTCTCATACCTTGACTCAAAATGAATTCAGTCAAAACATAACTGGGGAAAAATAAAATTGAAATCCTGAACTCATTCAGTTCAATCCAGTACTAAGTAAAATAAATATTTTGAGCAATAAAAGTACCCCTAATTACTTGTTGTGTCTGTAATGTCTCATTATGATTAATTCCTGTGACATAACTAGCTTAGAAAAAAGAAAGTAATGAGTTTAAATGCATTACTGATTTAATTCAATGTTTTCCTACTTATTTCCAAAAACTGAGTGGGTAGTTATGACTGTGGAAACGAGCTATGTAGAATGCTTTGGTTAAAAAGAGGGAAGAAAAGTTAGTTCACACCCAGCACTGAGTCACGTTCTCGCTTTGTGGACATCCAAGTTCTACACAGAAGACCAGCTGTGGAGTGGAAGGGTGGTGACTGCTGTTTAGAATGCCTTGTAATATTTCTCATTCTACTCCTTATTTTAGCTGCATGAAGAGTTACAGGTAGGTTAAAAAAAATACGGTGACAGCAATTACGATAATGGCAATAATGTCATCTCCTAACTATTATCTCATAAGGTTAAAGGCTTTAACAACTTTAAAAGTAATAGGATTTGCACATCTCCGTTTAATTTTAGTCCATGACTCAGAGAAAGCCTAAACAATGCTAAGTGCATCTGATGGCACATTGCCAGAAGCCACACAATCTAGCAAGTTCAGTCATCAGGCACCAATCCCAACACAAATTGTACTCCTACTTTTCCTACTAGCTCTGGTCCTACTGTGAAGTAGCTTTCTGGTCCAAAGTCGGTCACCTTGCTCCTGGTGGCCCTGGGCACCAAACCTATAGTAAACACATTATTTCCCTGAAGAACTTACCAAACTATTTTCCAAAATCTGTGCCATCCGTGGTCAGACAACGAATGTGTCTTCAGTTGCTCATTATCATTCTGAACACTTGATTTCATCATCACTTTGATAGGTTGTAAACACACTAATAGATTTAAAAGGGTACCTCATTGTTATTTAGTTTGCATTTATCTGATAAATAATGATACTGCACAGACTTTATGCTAAATGGCAATGAGTTTATCTTTGGGGAAGTGTCTACTCATTTTAAAAATTGAGTCTTTTTGCTAAGTTTTGAGGCTTGTTTATATGTGTGGATGCAAGTACTCCATCAAACACCTTGGCTTAAAAATTTTCCCAATCTGAGGTGTATCTTAATCACCTTCATCATTTATACAGTGATAAATCTCAAGAAAACAATACAGAAACAAAACAGAAGTTCAACACAGAGCTATAAATCAGAAAAACCAAATTCTGGATATGAAAACCACAATGACTGCACCAAATAATTTTATAAAGAACTTTAATGATAGACTCGATCAAATAGAAGAAAAATTGGTAAGCTCAAAGATCATTCAAAGTTACACAGTCTGGGAAACATAAAGAAAAAAGAATGAAAAAGAAACAAAGATGCCCACAGAACTTTGGAAATCCTTTCTCTCTCTCTCTCTCTCTCTCTCTCTCTCTCTCTCTCTCTCTCTCTCTGTCTGTCTATCTCTATCTCTATCTCAATCTCAATCTCTATCTGTATATATGTATGTATGTATTCTTGATAGAACAAAAAGAAAGTGGCAGAAATAAATAATAACAAACCAGACCTGACAGCACAAGCTTGTATCCCCAACACTCTGGGAAGCTGAGGCAGAAGGGTTTCAAATCTGAGTCCAGCCTAGACAATTTAGTGAGTTGGCAAAACCCTGTCTCAAAAGAGATGTAACTCAGTGTGAAGGCCCTGGGTTCAGTACTCAAAACTACAGTAAATGACAGAAAAATAAATGAATATCAAGATCCATAAATCTCACAGAACCTCAATTAGGTTAAAAATAAAGAGATCTACCACTAGACACATTATAATTAAATTCTCAAAGTCAAAGACAAAGAATCTTGAAACTAACAAGAGAATAATAACTCATCACATAAAAGTGAACTCCTATAAGCATTTCAGCAGAATTCTCAGCAAAAACTTCTGAGCTAAAAGAATGTAAAATAGTACATTAAATGTGCTGAAAGAAAATAAAATCTGCCAACCCAGAATACCATACCTAGCTAGTTGTCCTTCAGGTGTGAAAGAGATGAGGACTTCATAAGTCCCCTTGCAAGATGTACTTAAAGCAGTTCCTAAAATTTAAACCAAAGGATGCTAATAACATGACAACATATAAAACTCTTTGCAGAAGTAAAAATGTGTTCAAATTCTGAATATTCTAAGACTGAGAATGTAAATCATATCTAATCCAGATAGCTTACACACAAAGTATTCAAAATAAACACAGCTATGACAGTTTGTTAACAGATGATACAACAAATGATAAATAAAATTCAAATTAGCTTTACGAGTACAGATAGGCTGGAAGTGAAGGTATGGAAAGAGGCATTCCACACAAATGGAAGCAGGAGAAACGGAGGATAGCTACACTTACAGCACACAAAGACATTTTCCGGAGATTCCTAGCCTCTCTTTCAACTGATTCTGCTCTAATCTTCACTGTTTCTTTCCTTGTTTTGACTCCGGGATCAATTTTTCCTTCATATGCATCCATCAGTAGATGGCCTAAATCTACAGAGCAGGAGGGATTAGATCACAACAGAGCAGCAGTAGGGGACTACTGTGCCCAGTCCAGCCGTGGACAGGTCATCTGAGGCATCAGGGAGCTCAGATCTGAACCACACAGCAGACTGAGCAGACCTCCTGCTAACACAGGCACTGCGTCCAGCCACAGAGTGCACATTCTCAAGTGACATGGAGCCTCTGTAATGACAGAGTGCATGTCTGCCCACAAAGAAATCTCAACATGTAAGAAAACTGAAGGGATATCAAGTACTTCTGATCACTATTAAATTAGAAATTGATAATGGGAAAATTGGAAATTCACAAATTGATAGAAGTAAAACAACAGTAAACCAAAGGAGAAAAGGAGAAATCAAACAGTAAATCAAAATTAAAATATCCTTACCCAAAGGAATGTGGAAATACAGCATAATGAACCTTATGAAATAGAAGAAAAGCAGGTCTAAGAGAGAAACATGTAGCACTAAATGCGTAGAATAAGAAAAGGTAAGATTTCAAGTAAGCTACCTTTACCCCTCAAGAAGTTAGAAAATTAAGGACAAACGAAGTCCAAAGTCAGAAAAAAAGAATGTAAACATAAAAATTAGCGTATAAAGAAATAAAAAGTGGAGTAGCAAAAAAAAGATCAATGATATTAAGAGAAATTTAAAAGATAAATGAAATTGATTTTAAATAAAAAGTAAACACTTTAGCTAGACTAAGAAAGAAAATATTTGAATAAAATTATAAATGAAGGAGGAGATAAGTCCAGAGGGTAAAAACACCATTTTTAGAAACTATAAACCAACAAATTTGATAACCTACAAAAAATAGATAAATTTCTAGAAGCATATGGCCCATCAGGGTTGAATCACAAAGAAACAAAAACTCTGAATCAACGAGTAATGAGCAGTTAGTAATCAAAAACCTCTCAACAAAGAAAAACTTAGGCCCTAGTGGCCTCACTGGTGAATTCTGCCAAACACCTACAGAAAAATAAATGTTGATTTTTCTTAAACTCTTCAAAATATTGAGATGAAAGAAAAGTTCTAAATGCATTTTACATGGATAGTATTAAAGCCAGAAAAAAATACTACAAGAAAAGAGAATCACAGGGAATTATCTTTAATTAACTTGGATGAAGAAATGCTAAAAATAAAAAATTACTAGCAAACTGAATGAAAGAGCACAGAAAATGATCATATGCCATGAAAAATTGGGGTTCACCCATGAGATACATGGATGATTCAACCTATGCAAATTGGCCCTTATGACCCTCCTTTCTGAGAGAACAAAGGCTGGAGATCACAGGACCATCTCAATAGACACAGGAAAACTGCATCAGACAAAATACACACATCCTATTGTGGTATAACCTCTCAACAAATTAATTAAAGAAAAAATGCATCTGAACTTAACAAAGGCCAGATTTGACTATCTTAGTTACTTTTTCTCATTGCTGAGACAAAATACCCAGTACCCAAAGTTAAAGGAGGAAAGGAAGGTTTACTGGTTCACAGTTTGTGGAAGTTTCCATCTATAATTAGCTGGCAGCAAGCCAGCATGCTACAGTAAAGGGACATCGCAGAGGAGAAATAGTTTACAGTGAGCTGAAGACAGCAAAAACAAGCAAGTGACCAACTGTAAGCAGCTAGCATCCAGGCTACCTGCCTTTAGGGTGGGTGGCACTCATACCCTTAATCCTTGGACCTAAATCCTACCTTGCACTGTGACTCAGTCACACACTCTTGATCCAGTCACCTCTGACAGAGACCCACTTACGCCCATCCGAGGTTTTAGGGAGACATCTAACACAGGCCAACAACTTGTGGCTCATGTCATGCTCCATGGTGAAAAACTGAGAGCATTTCCTCAAATTCAAAAACAAGAGAAGAATGCTTGTTCTGGCAAATTTTATCCATGTAGTACTAGAGATTCTAAGCAAGAGAAAGAAATAAAAGACATCCAAATTGGAAAAAAAGAAGTGAGATGTCTTTGTTAGCAGCTGACAGAATTTTATGTGTATATATGGAGAATTCTAAAGACACCACCAAAAACTGATAAAAATAATGAACAAATTCAGTATAGTTGTATGATACAAAAGCAGCATGCAAAAATCAATAATGTCTGTATGTTAACAAATTAACTGAAGAAGAAAACAACTACGCTTATAATATCATCAAAAAATCAATTACTGCAGAATCAATTTAACTAAGGAGATGAAAATCTATACATAGAAATCTGCAAAATATTGATTGTAGAGTTTAAAAAGACACAAATAAAGATATTCTGTGTGCATATACTGAAAGAAATATTGTTAAAATGCCTATACTAAGGTATTACACACATTCAAAATCACAAGGACATTTTTCACTGAAAGAGGAGAAAATGTCTTAAAATTCATTTAGAATCACAAAAGACCCAGCATAACCATAATACTCTTGAACAAAAAGAACGAAGCATCATGCCACCCGATTTCAGTGGATAGTGAACAAAGCATTGTGATACCTGCGATAAAGCAGACTTGCGGACCACTGAAACAGAATAAGGAGCCCAGGAGAAAGACTCTTCCATAAATGGTGATGGGAAAACTGGAAATTCAAGTGCAGAACAATAAAATTAATCCTGTATCTCATACAACACACAAGAAAGATCAAATAAAAAGGAGTTAAAAACTTAATGTAATACACAAAGCTAAAAAACAACTGGATGAAACACTATGACATTGGTCCAAGCGAGAATTTTTTGATGCAGTGCTAGATGCACAAGCAAGAAAAGCAGTTATAATCAAACTGAATTACATCGGTTTGAAAAGCTTCTACACAGCACAGAGAACAATCAACAGGGTGAAGTGCCAATCTACAGAATGGGAGAAAATATTTATGAACCATACATCCGATAAAGAGGTTGTAATCAAAATCTCTAATTCAATGTTGCCAACAGGAAAAAAAAATTCCATTTTTAAAACAAGAAAAGAACTTGAATAGACATTTATGCAAAGAAGTGAAACAAATGGCTAAGAGATATACGTTAAAGTGTTTGAAATCATTCAGTCATCAGAGAAATGAAAATAACCACAATGAGGAACCATCTCACATCTGTTAAGATGACTACCATTCAGGACAGAACAGAAAGGAGGTGTTGGCCAGGACCTGAAGAAATTGGAATTCACTTACACTGTTGATGGAAACATACATTAGTTTAACAATTATGGGAAACAGCATTGAGGTGCCCCAAGAGAATAAAAAATGTAACTTGCATGAGGTGTGGTTACCCCACTTCTATGTACATATTCAAAGAAGTGAAATCAGTTATGTTTATGAGCTAGCTGCACCCCATATGCATTTGCAGTATTATTTGTAGCAGGCAAAACATGGAACCAGTACGCTGGGGGCACACTCTGGCTACTCCTGAGCTACAGAGGCTCTGAACCCCTCACAGCCGGACACATGGTACTGGCGGTGCCACACCCCAGGGTGTGCTCTGCCTAGCCACCTGGGTCCTGGAGGTTCTGAACTCCACCTAGCCAGGCATAAGGCCCCAGTGCCACACTCTAGGAATGAGTCCTCACTAGCTGCACAGAGGGTCCAAGCTCTGTCCAACTCAGCATCCCAGTGCAATCCATCAGGGGAATGCCCAACCAGCCTCATAGGTCACAGAGGTACTGAGTCAGGCCAGCCCAGAGCCCCAGAGCAGCTCATCAGGGAGCAACCAGCATAGCCTACAGGTCTTGGAGAATTTGAGCTCCGCCCATCAGAGCACAAAGCCCCAGCTCCATAGTTCAGGGGTGCGGCCCAGGAAGCCATGCAGCAGGTCCCGGAGGTTCTGAACCCCACCCAGCAAGGAGCAAGGCCCCAGTACCATACACCATGGGCACGCTCTGGCTAACACCATGATCCAGAGGCTCTGAACTTCTTGCAACCAGATCAAAGGTCCTGGTGGTGCCACACCCCAGGGGCCTGCTCTTCCTAGTCACCTGGATTCTGAAGGTTCTGAACACCAGTCAGGCGTAAGGCCTCAGCGCCAAACTCCAGGAGTGCATCCCTGCTAGCTGCCTGGGTCCCAGAGGTTCTCAACTCCACTTAGCCAGGTGCTAGGCCCTGGTGAAACACTGGGGTACACCCCTGCTAGCTACCTGGGTCCTGGAGGCTCTGAACTCCACCCAGTCAGGTGCAAGACCCCAGTGCCACACCCCAGTTGCAGATGTTCTGAACTCCACTCAGCCAGGTTCTAGGCCATGGTGACATGCTCTAGGGGTGTGTCACTGCTAGCGGCAGGGAGGATAAAAGCTCTGCCCAGTCCAGCATCCCAGAGCAACCCAACACAGTACATCAGGGGAACACATGGCCAGTCTCACAGGCCACAGAGCACAAGGCTCCAGCACCATAGTTTGGGGGTGCACCCCAGTTAACCACAAAGATATTGGAGGATTGAAGCTCTATACACCACAGTGTTCCAGTGCAATCCATTGGGAGGCTGCCTGGCCAGCCATGCAGGTCCCAGAGGAAAATGACAAAATAAAACAGCAAGATGCAGTCTCAGTCCTACAGCTCACCAAGAAAACCAAGAGACACTGAAATAGAAGACACTGGAAATCACACAACTGAACTTTCTGAAACGAGAGCAACTGAAGTAAAGAAACAACTCCATGAAGCTATAGAGGAAATCAGATCAGAAATAATCTGTCAGGTAAAAAATGCAATGACAAACATTATGAAAGAAATGCCGTGTGTATCTAAGGAAGATCTAGATAAAAAATAAAAGAACATAAAATGATGGAAACTTTGAATGAACAACATAAGATAGAATTAGAATTCATGAAACAGATTCAAAGGGATATTCAGGAAATTAAAAACTCCATTGAGAGTTGGCAAAACCGCTTGAATGAAGCTGAAGATAGACTCTCAGACCTTGAAGACAGCGTGGAAGCTTATGATCATGAAAGAAAAGATCTTTTACAAAATAGGGAACCAGGAAACAACAATTCAACAGCTTAAAGGTGATTCAAAGAGAAACAATACAAGATTGATAGGTTTCAACAAAGCAGGGGTCAACACAAAAGACCTGCAAAAACTATTTACAGAAATAATAGCAGAAAATTTTCCAAACACGAGAAGAGAATCTGATATATAGATAAGTGAGGCATACAGACCCAATTAACCATAAGCAAAATAAATCTTCACCCAGACATATAATAATTAGGATATCAGAAATTGAACACAAGAACAGAATACTAAAATCTGTCAGAGAAAAGAAACAGATCACCTATGAAGGGAACCCCATCAGAATAATGGCAGACTTTCCAACACAAACCTTCAAGTCAAGAAGAGCTTGGAGTGAAGTATTTCAAATCCTGAAAGAAAAGCAACTTTCAACCCAGATTGATGTATCTTGCAAAACTATCTTTAAAGACTGATGGAGAAATAAGGTACTTTCATGACAAAGAACAACTGAAGAAATTCATGGCCACCAAAGCAAAGTACAAAGAGTACTGAAAGACTCTAGAAAGAGACAAAGACAGCTACAATACCAAAAACAACAGCAAAAGAAAACCACTAAGCAGGATAAACAATTAAACAGAAAAAGTAGAAAACCAACAACAGAAAGATAACATGATAGTGATAAGTCAGTACATATCAGTTATATCAATCAATGTAAATGGTCTCAACTCATGAATAAAAAGAGACAGACTGGCAGAGTGGGTTAAGAAACAAAATCGAACAATATACTATGTACAAGAAATATATTTAACTCAAAAGAAAATTCATAGACTAAAAACCAAAGTCTGGAACACAATATTCCATGCAACAAGAACCCAGAAAAAAGCAGGGATACCTATTCTTTCTCAGACAATGTGAACTTTAAACTAAGAATGATCAAAAGAGATAAAGAAGGTCACTGCATACTTACTAGGGGAAAACTTCAAGAGGAAGAGATTATGATCATGAATATATAAGCACCGAATATGGGAGTACCCAACTATGTAAGACAAACCTGAATGCACATGAAAAACCAAATAAACAATAATACAGTTATAACAGGGGACCTTAACACTCCACTGTTACAGAGAGACAGATCAACCAAACAAAAAATCAGCAAACAAATAACAGAACTGAATCAAACTCGTGAACAAATGGACCTAGTAGATGTGTACTGAGTATTCCACCCAACCACATCAGAATACACATTCTTCTCAGCTGCACATGGGTCATTCTCTAAAATAGATCATTTACTAGCCCACAGAACATGCTTAAGTAAATGCAAAGGAATTGAAATAATTCCATGTATATTATCTGACCATAACACAATAAAATTGTAAATGAATGACAAAAAGCCCCACAAGAACCCCATAATCACATGGAAAATAAATAACACTCTCCTAAACAATCAATGGGTCACAGAAGAAATTAAAGAAAAAATTAAACAATATCTACAGCTGAATGAAAATGCAAATACAAATTACCAGTATCTGTGGGACACAAGGAAAGCAGTCCTCAGAGGAAAATTAATAGCACTAAACTCCTACATCATAAAAATGGAAAGAACACACATAAACAACCTATTGTTCCACCTCAAACTTCTAGAAAAAGAAGAACAAGTCAAACCCAAAGCCCAAAGAATTGAGGAAACTGTAAAGATCAGAGCAAAAATTAATGCAATTGAAGCTAAGAAAACAATACAAAGAATTAATGAATTGAAGAGTTGGTTCTTTGGAAGAATAAATAAAATTGATAAACCCCTAGCCAACCTTATCAAAAAGAGGAAAGAAAAAACTCAAATCCATGCAATAAGAAATGGAAAGGGTGAAATCACTACAGACCCTGTGGAAATACAGGAGATCATCAATACCTACTTTGAAAGCCTTTACTCCCACAGATTCGATAGCACAGAAGAAATGAACAGATTCCTAGAAACCTATGAATTACTAAAGCTGAATCAAGAAAATGAGAAACTGCTGAATAACCCAATTTCAGTTAATGAAATTTGAAATGTAATTAGAACCTTACCAACAAATAAAAGGCCAGGTCCTGAAGGATTCACTGCTGCATTCTACAAGAAATTTAGGGAAGACTTAATGCCAACACTCCTCAAACTCTTCAATGAAACTCAAAGGGTAGTAAGTCACCCTAACTCATTCCTGGAAGCAAGTATGACCCTAATATCAAAACCAGAGAAAGACCCAAACAAAAAAGAAAATTACAGGCCAATCTCTCTAATGAACGTAGATGCAAAAATCCTCAATAAAATACTGGCAAATAGAATACAGCAAATTATCAGGAAGATTATACACCATCATCAAGTGGGATTCATCCCAGGAATGCAGGGATGGTTCAACATATGCAAATCAATAAACATAATACACCATATCAACAGACCCAAGGACATGAATCACATAATCATCTCAATAGATGCAGAAAAAGTTTTTGACAAAATCCAGCACTCATTCATGATACAAAACCCTATAGAAAATCGGAATAGATGGTCTCTACATCAACCTGATAAAAGTCATATATCATAAACCAACAGCCAACATCTTACTAAATGGACAAAAACTGAAAACTTTCAACCTAAAACCAGGAACAAGACAAGAATGTCCATTATCACCACTCCTATTCAGTATAGTTCTGGAAACATTAGCCAGAGCAATTAGACATGAGAGAGAAAAAGAATAAGGATAGGAAAGGAAGAAGTTAAATTATCATTATTTTCAAGTGATATGATACTCTACATAGAAGACCTCCAAAAATTCACAGAAAGATGTAATAACTAAATTCAGTAATGTAGCTAGATACAACATCAACACTCGAAAATCAATAGCATTCTTGGACACGAACAACACACTCACTGAGAGAGAAATAAGGGAAACCACACTCTTCACTATAGCATCCAAAAAAATGAAATACTTCGGAATCAATCTAACAAAGGAAGTAAAATATCTATACAGTGAAAATTACATTACTCTGAAAAAGGAAATCAAAGAGAATTTGAGAAAATGGAAAGATATTCCCTGTTCATGGATAGGAAGAACAAACATTGTGAAAATGGCCATTCTCCCAGAATTGTTATACAGATTTAATGTGATTCCAATCAAAATACCATTTGCGTACCTCACAGAGCTAGAGAAATCATCCCTAAGATTCATCTGGAACCAGAATAGACCTAAAATAGTAAAGGTAATTCTGGGCAACAAAGGTAAGGTAGGAAGCATCATAATCCCTGATTTGAAATTATATTACAAAGCTACTGTAATAAAATCAGCATGGTACTGGAATAAAAACAAACCTGAGGCTCAATGGAATAGATTAGAAGATACAGTCACAACTACAAACACACTCAGTCACCTCATCTTTGACAAAGGGGCCAAACATGTACATTGGAAGAAAGATAGCCTCTTTAACAATTGGTGCTAGAAAAACTGGCTTTCCATATGCTGTAAACTAAAACTAGATACATGTCTAACACCATGCACTAAACTAAAGTCAAAATGGATCAAAGATCTGAATATTAAAATAGAGATAGTAAATTTGCTGCAAGACAAAGTAGGTAAAAATCTTGATGACGTAGGAGTAGACAGACAGTTCATGAACAAAAATCAAACTGCACAGGAAATACTTCCCAGAATCAACAACTGGGATCTCCTCTTCTTAAAAAGTGTTTTTCATGTCAAAGAAAATCTCCAATAGAGTGAAAAGATAACCCATGAATTGGGAAAATATCTTAGCCAACTGTCCCTCAGATAAAGGACTTCTATCTAAAACATAAAGAATTTTTAAAAATCAGGCCCCCAAAATTCAAGGACCCAATCCAAAAATAGGCATCTGACATGAATACACCATTCTCAGAAGAAGAAATACAAATGGCAAATAAATATGTGAAAAAATGTTCAACGTCAATGGTCATTCAGGAAATGCAAATTAAAACAGCACTGAGATTGCATCTCACTTCAGAAAGAATGGCCAAGACCAAGAAATCAACCAATAACAAATGCTGGAGGGGCTGTGGGGAAAAAGGAACTCTTTTCCACTGTCGGTGGGAGTGTAGACTGGTGCAACTACTATGGAAATTAGTGTGGAGACTCCTCAAGAAGCTAGGATTACAGATTTCATTTGACCCAGCTATCTGGCTTCTGGGCATTTTCCCAGAAGAATTGAAAACATCATACCACACCCATGTTTATAGCAACCCAATTTGTAATAGCCAAACCTCGGAAACAACCCAAGTGCCCGTCAATCAAGGAATGGATAAAAAAGATGTGGTATTTTTATACAATGGAGTACTACTCAACTATAAAGAAAGATTGTATCAAGACTTTTGTAAGTAAATGGACATGACTTGAGACCATACTCATAAGTGAAATAAATCAAATTCACATGTGTAAATACCATATTGTCTCCCTAGTGTAAGAAACTGAAAAAATTTATACAATCCAAAATCTACAATAAATATTGTGTCAGAATAAGAAACTGCTCAAAGGGGAAAAGTAATTGGGATAGGGGAAAGGAGGAAAGAAGAAAGGGAAAAGGAAAAAGACATAAATTTGTATATATATATATATATATATACACCCATAAGATAGCTAAAATGACTGTACTACTAAATGTATTAGCTTTTGAAAAAGAACAGTTAATACTCTTATGTTTAGATTAATTTTACATGTGCATATCTGTTAATCTAAGCAATGCTTTTGAAGGTAACGATATGCAGTATTACATTCATAGTCAAATTTCTATCATCTTGTTTTGTAACCTACACTGCTATTGTGTTGAATTTGTTGTTGTCTCTTTTGCTTTTTGTTTTTCTTTTCTGTGTTTTTTCTCATAAATAAATAAATAAATAACGTGGAACCATCTAAGCATTGTGGACAAGGTACAATCCACACCCTGAGGTCTCCTACACACAAGTGCATGCACACATGCAACACGTGCTCACTCGCATGCACACTCACATGTACACACCCAACACACGTACCCGCACACACATGCGCGTGCACACATAACACACGCACACAGGGCACACACATGCACACGTGACACACACGTGCACACATACATACAGACCCTGGAAGCATCATTCAGCCTAAGTAGAAGAATATCCAATCATGTGGGCCGTAGAAGTTAATTTGTGGACATCTTGCTAAGTGACTCAGCCCAGGCACGGAATGACAACATACTGCACTATCCTATCCACGTGAGAATCTAAAATCCAAAACTACTGTGACATGTTAGGCACAGAAAGCAGAATGGGACTTGGAACTGGGAGCAGAGAGCACGCAGTGACGTCGCTCGTGGTCACAGAACTTCAGGGCTCAGGGCGCGACCCCTGCAAAGCTCGGCAGCACAAGGAGCCGACAGCGGGTAACCCTGTGTGCCACGCTTGCAATTTCCTCAGAGAGCAGGTTTAAAAGTTCTCGCCACACTCACAAAATCAGGTAAATATACGTCACGGGTTTGTTAACTAGCATGGTAGTGGTAAGCATTTCATGGTGCAGACATTTATCAAACTACCCCATTTGGAGCTGGAAGTCAACTCAGGGCTTGATAATTTGTTTGATGTGTGAAGCCCTGAATTGAAGCCTACCACTAAAAAGAAAAAAGGGAGGGGGAGGGGGCTCTGAAGATATTGCATATATTAAAATGTGTATCATCTTTGTCAATTATACCTCAATAAATTCTGGCAAAAAACAAACCTTTCTTCAAATCCTTCCTCTCGTGTGTTACATTTTATCGCTGAAAGAGTTAACTCATTATAATTTGTCGTAATGTTTTGCCTTACATTCTCTTGTTTTCATTTGTGAATAATTATATTATTTTGCAGATACCTTTTTTACTGTGCTTATTTTTTAATTTGCTTAGTTTTTCACCTTATGTTTCCTGTTGGCTAGGACCTTCAATGATCCCTCTATTTTATAAACAGTTGGTTAAGTTACAGACACAGAAAAGACGAGAGGTGAGTCCTTCCCAGCACCTTCTGAGGGGTCCCGAAAGGGAGCCGCGGGGTTCGGGGTCCTGCTTGCTTAGCTGGTTCTCACCTGCTTCATCCATGCAAGTGAATACAGCAAGGTAGATTTTTTTTATTATTTAATTAGGTCAGTTAGGGCTGGTGATTGATTTTTGGTTTCCACATGGTGACAAATAACCACGTAAATGCTGGCTTTGGTTTTGATACTTCATCTGATATGTTTTCATTTTGGCATTAGCTTTAATATTAAACTCTGTAATCCAAAATATATAGAATGCATATTTGCACTTTCATTTGGATTCACAGGGTTATGGTGGTTTCTCTCTACAGAGTAGAGAATAAATTCCAGGACATGCAAAGCAGGACGGGTGGTGTACTGGACCATGACGACAAAGCTCAGGAGAACGAAGCACTTATTGGAACTCTGTAAGAAGCAAACACTTCGCTTGCAGTCAACCCCACAAACGGACACTGTCGGCGTGACTGAAAGACCTTCTTTGAGGAGGGTGCAGATCCTCATACAGTAGTACCTGTGTTAACTTACGGGCCAAATGCTTTTTTTCTAAATTGCATAAATAGTGCTTTTCCTTTGGAAATGATTGCAAATGTTATATTAATAGACTCTCAATTAATGAGGATTTGCTGTATTTCAGCTCTTAATAACCTTGCAAGTTTTTATCAGCTATCAATTTAAAATAAAAGTGTTTTGATCCTGGAAGAAAAGCTACAAATAAAAAAATTAATATAATAATAACTACATCACAACATCACTTTGTTTTTAAATATAATAATGGAAAATAATATTTTAAAAGTTATCTCTTTTTGTTTTATCCTGACACCCCAGTACTGGTTGGCTTCAGAACTGTTCAAAGCCATCATTTCACACCTTCCTAGGAGAAAGATGCTTCCTTCCTGGCTTCTGCTGTCATCAGGCACCCTCACGGTGCCGACAGCGGGGCCCACACTGCCCTGGGCTGCTGGGGGACACAGAGCCCCCGTGCTCCTCGCCCTGCCAGGGATTCCTGTGCATTGCGAGTCCTAATCGTGGGTGACAGGCTTATTTTAGCCCAGTAAAATGGGAAGGTTTTAGGAAACTTTGTCAAATTGGTTCTATTACAGTACATTTTGTTTTGTGGGAAAAAATCTATTCTGGTCATGAGTTCCAGAACAAAATGATGACCAGAACCCGGCTATGAATGTGTGTGGAAAACTGCTATTTCATCCTACTTGACAGGGAAATACTTTGGGTGAATGTATAAAGTAACAACATAAAAATGCATTTGAAATCACTTTAAGTTGCTTTTGGTTGCATAATAATCGTAGATACTTACAGGGCACAAGGTGACATTGCAAGGTATGCAACAATGAGGTGAGAGAAGTGGATTTCATCATCTCCCTCTGTGGTGGGAACGTTCAAACCTCTGCCGGCTGCGGAAATGGGATTTAATTGCTGTGGATCTCAGTTACTTAGGACTCTAGGGCACCAGGACACCTCTCACCTTCGGTACCTACGCTAGCTGTCACAGCAAGGGGCGTGAAGTAGTGGCGACACAAGATCATACAAAATGCCACAAGAAACAAAATAGGGATCCAGGGAAGGGAACTTTCAAAGACTTTTTAAATCAATTCAATTATTCCACTTTCAACAATGGGTATGTATAATTTTTTAAACGATGTATTGTGAATGACCGTCTGAGGGCAAAATGGCATTCTCTGGGTCCTGAACCCGAGCCCCGGATCAGCCGCTGTGGGAGGACTTGGGTGGATCTGCTGCTGCACAATGGAACAAATTCAAGCCATGCCTCCTGTGGACCATGCCCCGTTTGGGATCCTTCTTTATTAGTGTATAGCAAAAAAATTTTAGGTTTGTTACTTATATACATGGATGATGTTAAAAATTCCTGAGCACTTAAAAAAATACATACTGGGTCAAAAACAGTGGGTGTTGGCTTGGATACAGGAATATACATGTGCACAATATTCACCATGGCACAGTGGAATTCTCCCAAGTAAGAAAATGTTGGAAGGATTTGTTTTCATTTTTTTCTTTCTTTTTCAAATCCATTTTATTCATAGATAAAAAGAAAGAAAAAGAAGAAGAAGAAAAACTACAACAAAGTTTTAAAGTACATCAATCGGGGTAACAATAGTACATACATTACACATTGTCATCCCCAAATCATTCACCCAGAGCACAACACATCTGCCTTCAATTGTCTGAACAATACCAGTACAAATCCGTCTCTTGAGTGAACTTAGAGAAATCAATAGTATAACTATCCTAACTATTTTTATGTGCATATACATAAACATATGCATATGTATTTTCTTTCATTTTGTCACACTAATGAAACAATATGATATTTACACATGTGCATTTTATTTATTTCACTAATGACTATGTTCTCAGGATACATTCATTTACCTATAAAAGTGTCCAGTTCATAATTCTCTATGGCTGAGTAGTACTCCATTGTATAAAAACACCACATCATTTTTATCCACTCCTCAGTTGATGGGCATTTAGGTTGTTTTCAAGATCTGGCTATTATAAACTGTGCTGTTGTAAACATTGGTGCACATATATCACTGTGATATGATGTTTTTAATTCTTTTGGGAAGATACATAGAAGGGGAATAACTGGGTTGAATGGGACTTCCAATCCTAGTTTTTTTGAGGAATCTCCACACTGATTTCCACAGTGGTTGCACCAGCCTGCATTCCCACCAACAGTGGAGAAGAGTTCCTTTTTCCCCACAGCCCCTCCAGCACTTGTTATTGGTTGACTTCTTAATAGTAGCCATTCTTTCCAGGGTGAGGTGAAATCTTAGTGCTGTTTTAATTTGTGTCTCTCGAATGACAAGTGATGTTGAACATTTTTTCATGTATTTATTTGCATTTGCATTTCTTTATTTGAGAAGTATATATTCATCTCAGATGCCCATTTTTTGATTGGGTCTTTAAATCTAGGACTGATATTTTTTAGCTCTTTATATATTCTCGACAGTAATCCTTTGTCTGAGGAACAGCTGGCAAACATTTTCTTCCACATTGTGGGTTGTCTTTTTACTCTGTTGGTGGTTTCTCTTGCTCTGCAAAAGCTTCTCAGTAGGAGGAGATCCCATTTGTTGATTCTTTGCAATAGTTCCTGTGCAATCTGGCTTTTATTCATAATGTCTTTGCCTACTCCAATGTCTTCAAGAGTTTCACCTACTCTATCTTTCAGCAGATTTAATGTTTCTGTTTTAATATTAAGATCTTTGATCCATTCTGATTTTAGCTTAGTACATGGTGAAAGATATGGGTCCAGTTTTAATCTTCAGCATGTGAAAATCCAGTTTTTCCAGCACCATTTATCAAAGAGGCTATCTTTCTTTCAGCGAATGTGTTTGACACCTTTGTCAAAGATAAGGTGGCTTAGTGTATCTGCAGTTGTTTCTGCATCTTCTAATCTATTCCAAGGATCTTCAGGTCTGTTTTTTGCCAGTAACACATTGTTTTTTATCACAGTAGCTTTATAGTATAATTTCAAGACAAGATTTGTGATATCCCCTGCCTTGTCTTTGTTGTCCAGTATTGCCTTTGCTATTCTAGGTCTCTTTTGGTTCCAGATGAATTTTAGGACTGTTTTCTCTAATTCTGTGAGATATGCTATTGGAATTTTGATTAGGATTGCATTGAATCTGTATAATAGTCTTGAAAGTGTGGCCATTTTCACTATATTGGTCATTCCTACCCTAGAGCACGGGATATCTCTCCATTTTGTAATATTCTCTTCAATCTTCTTTTTCAGAGTACTATAGTTTTCATTGTAGAGGCCTTTTACATCCTTTGTTAGATTGATTCCTAGGTATTTCATTTTTTGGATGCTATTGTAAAAGGTATTGTTTCACTGATTTCTCTCTCAGTGAGTTGGTTATTTCTGTACAAGAAGGCTATTGAATTTTGAGCATTGACTTTGTAGCCAGCTACCTTACTGAATTTGCTTATTAAATCTAGAAGTCTTTTGGTGGAGTTTTTGGGGTCTTCTAAGTGGACTATCATGTCATCTGCAAATAATGGTAGTTTAACTTTTTCCTTTCCTATCTTTATTCCTTTTATTTCTTTCCCTTGTCTAATTGTTCTGGCTAATGTTTCCAGGACTATGTTGAATAAGAGTTGAGATAGAGGACATCTTTGTCTTCTTTCTGATTTTAAAATGGAAGCTTTCAGTTTTTCTCCATTTAGTATGATGTTGGCTGTTGGTTTTTTCACAGATGGCTTTTATCAGATTCAGATAGAGATCATCTATTCCAATTTTCTGTAGAGTTTGTATCATGAATAGGTGCTGGACTTTGTCAGAAGCTTTCTCTGCATCTATTGAGATAATCATATGATTTTTATCCTTAGCTCTGCTAATATGATGTATTACATTTATAGATTTATGTATGTTGAACCTTCCCTGCATCCCTGGGATAAATCCCACATGATCATGTTGTACAATCTTTTTGATGATTTGCTGCAGTCTGTTTGCCAGTATCTTACTGAGAATTTTTGCGACAATGTTCATTAGGAAGATTGGCCTGTAATTTTCTTTCTTAGTTGGGTTCTTAGTTGGGAATCAGAGTAATGCTTGCTTCCAGGAATGAATTTGGTATTATTGCTTCCCTTTCAATTTTATTAAAGAGTTTGAGAAGTACTGGTGTTAGGTCTTCACTAAATTTCTTGTAGAATTCAGCAGTGAATCCATCAGGGCGAGGGCTTTTCTTTGTTGATAGGTTTTTAATTGCATCTTTAATTTCATTTATTGATATTGGGTTGTTTAGGATTTTTATAACTTCTAGATTCAACTTTGGTAATTTATATGTATCTAGGAATCTGTCCATTTCTTCTGTATTTTCTATCTTCTTAGAATACAAGTTTTCAAAGCAGGTATAGGTGATTTTCTGGATTTCTACAGGGTCTGTTGTGATTTCAACCTTTTCATTCCTAATTGCATGGATTTGACCTTTTCTTTCCTTTTTTTGATAAGGTTGGCCACGGGTTTGTAAATTTTATTTAATCTTTCAAAGAACCAACCCATCAATTTGTTTATTCTTTGTATTGTCTTTTTAGTCTCCAGTGTGTTAATTTCTGCTCTAATCATTATAATTTCCTCATTTGTATGAGCTTTTGGTTTATCCTGCTCTTCTTTTTCTAGAAGATTGGGATTTGACATTAGGTTGTTTGTATGTTTTTGCTCTGTTTTCCTCATGTGGGTATTTACTGCTGTAAATTTCCCTCTTAAAACTGCTTTCATTGTGTCCCACAAGTTCTGATATGCTGTATTGTCATTATCGTTCAGCTATAAAAACCATCTAATTTCTTCTTTAATTTCATCTGTGATCCATTGGTTGTTCAGTATGGTACTATTTAATTTCCATGTGTTGATGAAGTTCTTGTGGTTTCCTCTGGCATGGATTTCCAATTTCATTGCATTGTGGTCTTGTAGTATGCATGGGATAATTTCAATTCCTTTACATTTACTTAAGTATGTTCTATGAGACAGAATATGGTCTATTTTTGAGAATGTCCTGTGTGCAGCTGAGAAGACTGTGTATTCTGATGTTGTGGGGTGGAAGACTCTATAGACATCTACTAAGTCGATTTGCTCAAAAGTTTGATTTAGTTCTATTATTTCATTATTGATTTTTTTGTTCAGTTGATCTGTCTTTTTGTGACAGTGGGGTATTGAGGTCTCCCAAAAAATTGTAGTAGGGTTTATATGACTTTTCATTCCCATTAGTAATTGTTTTGTATAGCTGGGTGCACTGGTATTTATTTCATATATATTTATGATTATTATCTCTTCCTCTTGGATTTTTCCCTTGATAAGGATGTAGTGACCTTCCTTATTTTTCTTAATCAATCTTGGCTTGAAATTCATTTTGTCTGCAAATAGAATAGCCATCCCTGCTTTTTTCTGGATTCTTGTTGAATGGAATGTTTTTTTTCCCATCCTTTGACATTCCATTTATGAATTTCCTTTTGAATTAAATGTGTTTCTTGTATGCAGCGTATTGTTGGATCTTATTTCCTGATTCATTCTGCCAGTCTTTGTTTTTTGACTGGTGAATGGAGACCATTAACATTGATGATTAAAACTGATATTACTGCCTTACCCTTGTCATGTTATTTTCTTGTAGTTGGCTCCCCCACACCCTTTTTTTCTTTCCCTCTAATTGTTTGTCTCTCCTGGTGGATTCCTTTTGTTAGGGCTCATGGAGTTGTAGTCCTTATTATATCTTTCTAGAATGTCCTGCAGAACATTTTGGAGTGCTGGTTTGGTAGTCATAAATTTCCTCAGATGGTCTTTGTCATGGAAGTATCTTATTTCTCCATCAATTTTGAAAGATAGCTTTGTGGAGTACATCAATCTGAGTTGCTTTGAATACTTTCAGTGGAGTTTTTATTCTCCTGAATATCTGCTTGAATCTGTTTTATGGATTCCATTTGTTTCCTATGCTAAACTTCCATAATTTGCTTAAGCTTGTCTATTTTTTGTCTGTGTCTGCTCTAACATTGCTAAGCATGGTGTGTATTTTGGTAATCTCTATAGTTATCTGAGAGATTATTTCTGATTTCATTTTTTCCAGAGCCTCCTTCAATTGCTTTGTTGTTGCCATTTCAGAGGGACCTGGTGGGCGGCTTTTGGATTGTCCCACCTCATTGCCTTTGGTGAACTGAATGTCTGGGGTTGCATCTTGTTCAAGTGTCTTCTCATTTCTTTTCTTTTCTAGTTTAATTCCTGGAGTGATGCTTGTAAGTTGCCTATGGTGGTTTACTTTATTGGTGGTATGTAGGACACTTAGGTGATGATTACTTCTCTGTGGTATCTTTCAGGTGTAGCTGGTTTTTGGGTTTTGAGTCTGTCGAAAGATCTTACCTCTTCAGTTTGTTGGAGATGAGAAGTTGTTTCGGGTTTGGCCTAGTCTCTGGTTCTTTGGCCCTGTGCCCTTAGATAATCTCAGTCATGGATTATCAGGGCCAACAGCTATTTAGAACAATTATGTCAATTTTGACTGTAGTGGTAACAATGGTATCAAACAGCCTATAAAACAACAAACTGAGCTAACCCTTAATCTGCAACTTTTAACTGTATGAAGTGGATTTGTGATTATATAACAAAATGTAAAACCAACCAGAAAATTAAATGCAATATGTAAGTCCATAATGTGTCAATTTTGCCCTCAGGATTAAAATTTAAAATGGATTAAGGTGATAATAGAGAAGTGGAAAAAGAAAAAGAGATTACAAGTAAGGTTGGAGGACAAAGATGGGCTCTGCCAGCTTGGGGAAACTGGTGCAGAAGATTTAAAGAAAAGAAAGATGGAAGAGATAAATGGTAGAATAGAACAGAACCACACCCACAAAGAGGTTAGGAACCACTCTCACTCATAAAAGAAACAATGAAAGAGAAAGAGAAATAAAAAACAAACTGAATAAAACAAAACAAACCAAAGGAAAAAAAAAACCCCAAAGAATCCACTTCCATGTTTCTCTCTGAGTTCACTAGTAGACAGCCTGTGGAGGTAGAGTCTCAAATCATGCTACTGTATTCCAGCAAGCCAGCTGTCACTTTATGATACAGTAGTAGATAACTTTAGTAGACCTGCCCCGAGACCAGACTCACTGAACTTGCTGCAATCCAAGCAATTTCCAAAGGTCTGCACCCAGCTGGGAGCTGCTGTTGGAAGCCAGCCACAGTTCTGGTTCCAGGCTTATCTGGCCCAACTCCAAAATGGCTCCTGGCCAATTGCTCTCTCCCACAGGAGGACTGAGTCCTCTGCACTCACCACCATCCAGTGCAGTCCTTCACATCTGCTGCTCCCTTCTACTGCCACGTCTCTCTGCAGAGGCCTCTGGGGTCGCCAGCCACCACCATCACCGTGACTGTGCATCCCCAGGTTCCAATAACTGCTCTTGCACAGTGAATCCAACTCTGAGTGAAGGCGCTGCCAACTGCTGCCTTCCTCTTTGTTGAAGTTTTTCTTTTTACTCTCTCTGTAGGCTTCAATTCACACTTCAGATTCTTCCTGGGTCCAGGGGACCCACTTCCTTCCTTCTTGCCTTCCTCGTGATGCTCTATTCCCACATCTAGACAGCGACTCTCAGAGAGGCTGTTTCCTCTGCTGCTTACTGCTCTGCCATCTTCCCAGAAATCCATTGGAAGGATTTGGATTAAAAATTTTTTTTCCATATAATTTGCATCAGGTCAGGAATTTTTACCCTGGGATCCACGAGTAGGCCTCACCCTCAAATCCTTGGAACATTGTTCACTTTCAGTGTGTTTGCTTCTCTTGGTCTTTCCTATTAAAGTTAAGGAAACGAATTCACCCAGAGGCTTCACCAGAACTTTGGTGCTTTTGGTGAGCCCAGAACATCGGTGCCCTCTTCAGCCAGGTGAAAGGGAATGCAGGCTGAGGTTGGACCTCTCCACTCTATTGATCTTGTCACTGCTGAATCACTGAGACTGACATGCACAGCTTGGAGGAAGTTTCACTATGCTGGGGGTACAGTCCATGACCCACTGGCTCCAAGGTAGAGGCAGAGGCAGAGGGGCCTGGCATAGGAGAGCTGCTCACCTTGTCGGGGCCAGGAAGCAGAGAGGGAAGGAGGAGCAGGGAGGAGCACACACACTTACAGATCACACCCAAGGGACCACCTCCAGCCAGGGCCACTCCTACAAAGCAGTCTGCCCTGAACCCACCCATGATCAATCCTCTGATGAGCATGGTGCCCTGAGGTCTGAACACTGTGGAAAAGCCCCATCCTTGATGCCATGCTTTGGGGGACACTTTAGATCTAAGCCATCAGGTCAGGGGGCCCAAGTGCTCCACAGCACAGGCTACTCCCTGCCCTCCAGCGCTGGCCATCTAACCTGACCCAGTGCAGTGCAGGCTCCCAGGAGCAGCTCAAGTCCAGACTCAGCCTTGTGCATATGGGCAGTGCTGGGCTAGCCCTCCTCCCAGTGTTATAGCCCAGGCACCTTCGCCTTCCCCACCCAGCCATGTGGCACAGCCCCCACGCTGGGCATGCTCAGGATGAGCCAGGTACCTTCTGCCTGGGGACCTGTAGAGCTCAAGCAGATCTTCCTGCCTCAGCCTTCCCAGAGCAGTGGACATGAAGCACACAGCTCAAGGATTCACAGTGGTGCATGTGGAGGACACCCATGGGGCTCTAGGGCAAGTCGGGCTCTGCTCTAGGCTGGACTGCCTTCTGCTGCCAGGGCCTTAGGTCTCTCACCTTTCCCTCTCAAGGAGGAATCTGCCCACACTCTGCACACAGCCCCTTTCCCCTCAGGGCCTCCTGTTCCCCTTCTCAAACTCCCCTGTCTCTGGGGCTTTAGGGACAATGAGGAAATTAGTGGCTACTTCTGAAGGGAAGGAAAGGAAAGCTGGTCTTTATTTAAACCTTCATCACCAACTACCTGTGGGGCTTCCACCCTTCTCTGTCTGTCTGTCTCTGTCTCTGTCTCTCTCTGTCTCTCTCTGTCTCTGTCTCTCTCTGTCTCTCTCTCTGAAGACCTCAGGGCCTTCACACCAAGCTGGGCTCAAACTTGTGATCCTCCTGCTTCAGCCTTCCAGAGTATCACTATCACATATGATCAGACACACACATTTATGAGTACTCAGGTTTCACCCGGAGTGTAATTAAACCTGTCTTCTCTAAAGGATGAAGTTGGATGAATCCTTCTCCAAAAGACCTCAGGGACATTTTAGACCTAAACTATGATAATCACATTCCTGCTTATGAGCTGGTGCAAAGGGCAAGTTTCATTCAAACAGGAAAGGGAGAGCCGCTCCAAGCCTTGAATCCTCTTTAAAAATGCTAACGCATGACAGTTTCTTCAGCATCCTTGACAGACCTCAAGATTACCCAACAGGAAAAGCTCACACATTGGCTTTCCATTTAAGGGTGGGTTAAACCATGCTGGTGATGGGAGCCCTTCATTACACAGAGGTCCAAAATGAAAATTCCCCATTTAAATGTACGCATATTTAAATATTTAAATAAAACATTTAAAGATAATCACATTTTAGCTTTCTGATTATTCTTGCATTAAGGATGAGAGTGGGAGCTTTGTTCAATGAGAAATGGAAGAAGAGCTGCAGCCAATACTGGCAAAAGGGAGAATTTTCACAACCTTTCCCAGAAAACAATTGCAATAGCTAAAGAAAATACCGAAAATGTGTGCGTTAAACAGCACTCCCTAAAAGACGAAGGGAAGCGCTGTGGAGTTGGAGTTCCATAAGAAGAAAGTCTGGAGAGGAACCTTGATTTTCTGTCTCTTCCTAGGGAAATCTGCTGGTCAGGAAGGTGCCTTGTAGAAACTGAGGACTTGAATAATGCGTGCCACCAATTCCCGGCCCCACCCGGTGTCGGGGAGGGAGGAAGCGCTTGGAGATCTAAGAATCACGGTTTATGAGCACTCCTTTCCCAGCACGGTCTGTGACCCCGGCTAATTTCTCCTCACTTAAATTCCAAAACAAAATGGTGAAAAGCAGAAAAGATCTAACACACGTTAGTTGAAATAGTAGAATGTGAACAGTAAAAGCAACCTGTTTTCTGTACTGCAGTCAGCCCTATACTGTGACACAAAATGTGCACACAGACTTTCTGCACCAACAAATCCTTCACCTGGGCGGACACCTGGGCAAACACCACGGGTCTTCTGCTCGATAACTGCCCAGAGTGAGATACCAGGGACCAGCAGCGGGTGCGCAGTTACCCGCATTTCTGTGCAGTGTGGCTCAGGCCAGGGGCTCTGGGGCTGCCCTTCAGGCACAGGCATTTGCTAAGTCTCCCCAGAGCAGCAGTCTCGCAGGAGCACGGTCCCTCCTGTCTCCTGGATGAGGAGCTTCCCAGGGCTGTCAGAAGACAGCACTCCACATGTAGGCATCTCTGACTCACCGGGAGCATGAAGCTACCATGGCCCGGGTCCACAACCTCCCTCTGTAGAATCTCTGAACAAACCGGTCCCTTGAGTTTGTTCTCCACCTCAGAGGACTGCTCTGGGGCTTCCCCAGGGCCACTGAACACTGCAAACACAGTGGAATCTGACCTCAACCAGCCCACACCTGGGGTGAGTTACCGGTCCCTCAACAGCTGTCTTTCCAGCTCCACAGGGCACTGAGTTGGGTGCAGTAGGAAACAAGGACAAATGCCCAGCCTGTGGCACTCTCCTTGGAAGCACCACTGAGAGCCAACAGGCCGCACCCCACTGAGGGGTGACACAGAGAGACCAGTGTGGGCAGAGAAAGTAGTGCCAGGGAGTGTTGGTGACACACGGAGGAGGCCAGGACGTGCAGATGATGTGAGTGGCAGTGCGAACCAAAGTCATGAGGATGATCACTACCATCTCACCTTCCAAGTCCCGGAAGGTCAAACACCCAACCTGAATTATTGGGGTTCTGGAAAGATACAAAGAGGGTGCATACTTTGAGCACTTCTGAGAATTTGAAGTCCTGGATTTATTTAGTTATTGCTTCACAGATTTATATAGACATCACTGCCCAGTTAGTAAACCACGCTCCTGGTTTCTGTTCTTTGAGTATCCTTTGAAACCATCTAACCTGAATTAGACCCCCAAGAAATATGGCAATTTAGTCAAACAAAACAGCTCCTTCATTATTCTGTCTTCTAAGTTTTGTTGTCACTTGTAAGAAGCTCATGCAGATGCACTTGCATCCAGCAAATAGCACCAGGAGCCACAGGCACCCGATGGAGTGATGAGGCCTCACAAAGTAGCATTTCTGGATCCGGAAATAAATTTCAGTGAATGGAAAATCACTTATCAAAACATCTAGTGCGTGTCACCCCCCATGGGCTAAATTGTTCCAAAGCTCCACAAAAGTGAAATGGTATCAGCTTTGAGCATCTCTAATACATTTCTTTACTGCAGACAGTTTTATTAAAACCACAGGATTGGAGTTGTCATCAGTTGCATTTTATCAGCACAAATGAGGTTGCCTTTTTTTTTTTTTTTTTTTTTTTTGCTATACAAATTAGAGCGATTATTTCAATTCAAGCTGTGATGGTTCTGGGAAGAATGATTGCACATTTATTATTCAAAAAGAAAAAGAAAGAAAAGAAAAAAGAAAATATCACAGTAGGGTTCTGTGGGGCAGTGTTTAGTTTTGTTGTGTGTGAGTGTGTTTAATCCCACTACTTAGCAGTAATTGATTGCCCTATTACATTCGCTGAATTCAGAAACTTTATACTTGTCACGCTGACAGCTAAAGATACTCATAACCCTTTTTTCTGTACTGAAACTTTAAGAAAGTCATAAACCAAGCTAGACAGCAATTAAAAACTTCTGATTATAAATTTAGAAGACATTAAATAAATGTTTCAAACAGTCTTCCTTAGGGGGCCATGCAGCCCAACACCATCCATTAAGAAAAACCCTTCAGGTAGTATTTATCCCTGCGGCACTGCTCCATGCGCTGCACTGAGAGTCCCACACAAATGGGCAAAGAGGGTGGGAGGTGAATTTCTGTGGGTGCAGCTCAGTGGGAAAGCACTTGCCCAGCACGCAAGATGCTGAGATTGTTCTTCAACATCCGCCTCCAAAGCTCAGGTTCAGAACTTTCTAAAAAAAAAAAAAATGGCTTTCCTCACCATGCTCCCTCCAATAGTTCCAACACAAATGCAGACTAAAAGGAAGTTCTGGAAGGTATGCACCCTGCACCGAAATATCTGCATAGGATCAAACATATGGAACGAAACTCCTTGTCATATCCATACCACTGGTTTATAAATCTTGATGATTACACACAATCTGCTTTCAAAATTTGAAATTTGCTCACTTCTCTATATGAAGTGAAAATTTGAAAATAGACCTAAAATGAAAATTATATCCATTCAAAAAGCCTTTCCATACTTGCCCCTATCACAAAACCGAGACTGAAGGGAGACCAGGAGAGAAGATGAGGTCTAAGCCTGGCGAGGCAGAGAGTTGGCTTCCAAACCATATGGCAGCCTCTGTGCAGGCTTCTGGCTGGGTTGGGGGTGCGGGAATGCGGAGCTCAATACGGAGAGACACCAGTTACCTCGCATGAACCTGCGCTGACTTCAGTTCTTTCAAAAGCAGTCTTCAGAGGGCACTTCTGAAGGGTCACTTAAAAAGCACACACACAGTTTTACAGATTCGGGGAGAAAAACATAGAGCATTGTGATTGCTGGTGAAATTAAAACAATTTGTGTATAAGTGTCATTTAGAAATTGTCAATTTATCAGTATCCTTTTTGATGCGTACCACTGATTGAAAATAATGAAGACAGTGGGCTATACTGTGGTAGTTGGAGGATCTGTACTGTATTAATATGATCTGCAGTGATTACAAAGTATACATTACCAAACAACATTCCTTAAAAATAATTGTTATAATGATTAACAAACAATTCATTAGTAAATTTCTACAAGTATGTTCTCATAAAACCCAGAATCATTTTTCCAAGGGCCAGTGACTTTTCACTTGCATTTTTTAAAATCATACTACACAGTGGCAATACTCGATCACTTTGTCATGTGGAAGAATCCTTGAGCCTGCCAGAAATATAAATTGAGTTTAGGCATTCATTAAAAGTCTTTTTTTTTTTTTTTGTGGTACCAGGGATTGAACCCGAAACTTTGCTCCTGTCAGGCAGGAGCTTAAGCCACTGAACCAAACTCCCAGCTCTAGCTTTTTGAGACAAGGTTGCACTATGTAGTGCAAACAGGCCTTGCTCTTATGTTGTAGCCCAAGCTGGCCTCAAACTCACAATGCTCCTCCTACCTCAGCCTCCCGAGTGCTGGGATTAAAGGTGTGCACCACCATGCCTGGTTTTAAAAAGTCTTTTTAAAACTCATAGGAGATTCACATTTCAGTAGAATGGGAAAGGGTATAAATGAAGTTTTGCTTCTCTTCCTTCCATTTCAGCTTGTTTCCTTTGCTTTTTGTATACCAATGCTTTTTCAGAAAAGAAAATAAAGACTGAATCTCAAGAACAAAACTCTCAGTATAGTGACATTCTAATGGGGCAGAAAGATACACCAAAATTACTAAAGATGTAACTTATTATTATCCTTTATATTATAAAGTAAACTATTTTTTAAAAAATGAAGATATTTGAAGTGAGACCTTCATATCTTGAGTATAAGTAAGTGTTCCAGTTCACTGGCAAAGTAGCACACATCACACATGCACAGTACTCTACCTCAGGCACAAATATTGAAGGTGCCCTCCAATCAGACACCATAAATTACATCCTGAGTACGAAGGAAATTGCAATATGAATATACATAAATCATTAAAAATACAATCTGTCTTTTCAACCTGTATATGAAATGGAATGAGATAAACTATATGGCCATATTTCAAGACTGGAAGGAAACTCAGAGTAATTTCTACTGGATGAAGAACAATGACATGCTATTATGATAAAAATTTCCTCAAACTACCATCAATGTCTATTACAGAGGAAAAATCGAGATTATTATTATTAAATAACAGAAATAAAAAATGGTGACTGCATGGTATAAAAAGGTTGATTAAATACAAGGATGTATATTTTAATTATAAGACAAATTAAGCAATGAAAGTGTTGGCAAGGGAAATTTACTTCCAATATTTTCAAAGCTGGCTCTGATCTAGTAAGAAATTCTTTTAGAATGCTATTTTAAAGAATACTGTTTACTAACTTGCCAAGTTTCCTGTAGAACCCAGCCCTTGAGGTTTCTTTGTACTACACAAAAGTCATCATCATTTAGTTAAACAGGATTTGATATTTTGTGGGGAAAGGCTGAGCAGGAGAGGAATCGCACATGTGGGGCTAAAGCTCGGCCAGCCCGAGAGCACAGAGCACTGAGGAGAGACAGACAAACAAGCGGTTAGACAGCTCCTCCCTCCCATTAGGAGAGGGTTTCACCTATTATCAGCCTCCGCTGAGTGTATAAATAAATGTCCTGCAGTCCTTAAGGGGTTCCTTCCTCCCATCAGGAGAGGGAGCCCCACCTGACCTTAGCTTTCTGCATTCTGGCTGATCTTCATTTCTCTACCATCCTCCCCCTCGGTAATTTCAAGAGCTGTGCCAGAGGAGGCAATATTTAAATTAGCTAATCTCCAAGTTTTTTCAACTTAGCTCTAATGTTTAATATAGTTCTAGAAAGCAAGAATTTAATGAGAAAAAAATGAGTGCCATAATATCTGTGGTATAAGGAAAATATTATAACAATTGTAATGGTATGCAAAATATTGTAACAGAAAACAAATAGTCCACAATGCACAGTCAAGTATATAACAAAATTGTTCACACAAGGGAAATAGTAGATGCACTTATCTCACTTGCTGACCAGGGGTGAACCACCAAGATTAAACAAAGGCTTCAATGCTAGCAGCCTAGACACCCCTCCCTGTAAACTGACTAATACAGTTCAAAAGAATCTGCTTGACATGTTCTCAACTCAGGGCCTTTGCTCAGGCCATGGTCGTGGGCTACAGCACCTTCCCCTATCCTTTCCTGCTTATTCCCTCCGCCCTCTCTCTGCAGAGAGGGTTTCCTTGCATTTCCAAATGCACCCCACCCTCCAGAGCTGCTCACGCTCCCACCGACGTGCGTCCTGTTCAGCCCTGACCCCAGAGCCAGCTCCCCATGCTTTTCACTTTACTCCTGGGCTCCCTTGCGGTAGATGGGCACTGTACCTGTCCTCGTCCTTTACTTGGAGCAATTAACAGACTTTCAGAGTAAGCATTTGGAAATGCGAGTTCTATCTTCTGTCCCTGACACTTCACGTTGCCAAGGGCCGATCGGGCATGTGACCTTTATTCTTGAAAGATCACACTTTAGATCTCTTTTCTTTGCATCTCCAGGTCTCCGGGCCCTGTGAATTATTTCATCAGCTGTCCCATCATGATGACCACTAAGCAGTGTTCTCTCTTTATAATTCGAAATGACAGAAGGAAACTGAAATAAGGGCAAAGACAAAAAACCTTTGAAAATTTCACAGGAATCTTTGAAAGTTTCACAGGGAATGACCCAGTTCAGAGAGATTTAAATTTCTCTATATTTGTATAAATAATAAACACATCTTTTCCCAACGTAAGACTGTTCTACATGTAAAAATTACTTCCGATGATGATGATGATGATGATGATGATCAGCAAGGAGAAGCTCTGAAGGAGCTCAGAAGACTTCATGACCATCATGGCAAAGAGGAACCGCACTTTGACTTGAATTGAGGCTGGGAGACAAAAGAGATTCGCTCTGAGCTCACATAAAAACCTGAGAAACAGCACATTGCCTGCTGTTGGGTGGGTGCTTGACAGAAAATGCCTCTCGTGGTGCTCGTGGCACGAATGAGACGGCGCAGGTGGACATCGAGGGAGGCCGGAAGGGCGCCCAAGGCCCTGCCCTGCGGAGCGCTTGGGGCGGGGAAGCAGGAGGCTGAAGGCCCACTGACGCGCGTTCGTTGGAAAAGCGCTTTTCCTGAATACGGAGCCTTGCTGCTCGCACAACTCTGTCCTCTCTCAAGCCACGCAAAGCTTTTAGTAAAAGAAATTTCTCAACTGGCTACAATCAATATGATCCTTGTCAGTCTCCACGGTGAGGACTACAAAAATAGAATCTGAAATTTAGGCTCAGGACTCTGGGGAAAGGAAACGCACATAAGTAAGGGAACGCGTTTGGCTTTGAATCCTGATACCTGACATTTAGACATACGCCCGACACGTCTGTGGAAACGACAGGAAAAGAAAGTAAGGCAAGGAAGGAGAGCCTCCCAGGGCAATGATGTCCCTGAGATTTCCCTGTGCATGTCCCTTCTTTTAACACTTTGACCTTACAGACATTAGAAAACCTCTCCAAGGTCATTAGCACAGTTTTCTAGGGCTAAAGCACCTTAGAAGAAATGCTCATCTTTGGATCTGCCCGTCCCTGGAACTGTTTTGATAGAACCAGGGTCAGAAAAGTTATTCTTCTCTTCCTGCAGCCCGGTCTGTGGGCTGTGCCAGGGACCCTCACAGACCCAGAGCAGGAGGACAAAGCACAAAGCCGATGCTGGGCGAGGGGAATGATTTGTTTCATTTCCTTATGTTTCCCTCAGAACTGGTCAGAGTGCCAGGCGATAGTCTGTCACCTTCTAAATGATCCCAACACTGAAATGTTTTTCATCTTTACAAGGTAATGTAGATCTATTTTTTTAAAAAACGGAGGCTTAGAGTGGAAAGAAAGCTTATGGAGAATGTGATTTACAAGCCACTCTTTAAGAAAAATAAAACGGTGGGGACAACATGGATCTTAGAACCTCCCAGACATTGCTGCAGGTGTCCCAGGTTATTTATTTTCTTTAAATTACCGCTACTTTGGGTTTTCATGTGAGAGAAACCATCCCATATTTAAGCTTCTGTATTGGATTTAATTCACTTAGCATTATAGTCTCAAAGTGAATTCATTTTCCTAAAAAAGGCTCACATTGATCCTTCTCTCTGGCTGAGTCACTCTCTGTCCATTCGTCTGCCAGGTCCAAGCTTTTACTGTTACGAACAGTGCTGGCATAAACCTGAGTGTGCAGGCTCACTGCGACACACTGACCAGAACTCTGGGATGACACCAAGAGCAGGAGTAGCCAGGTCAATGGAATTTCTGTTTCCAGCTCTTTGAAGAATCTCTATGCTGAACTCCATGGTGATTGTACTAGTGTGCATTTCCACCCACCATGTAGAAGGGGACTCCTTGATGTCCGCGTTAGATCCTCCATGCACAAGGTCCCTACCAGCCCTCCGCCTGAATTCGGGCAGGCTTCGCTACACACAGGGCCCTCTGGGTTGAGCCGTAGGCAGCCATGCAGTCACACCAAACGAGACAGGATGCTGGCTAATGAGCACGTAGAAGGACACTTTACTTTACACCGTGTGCCCCAGGGAAGCTGCTGCTTCAAGCCAGAGTCAGTGCAGCACCCCGATGAGAATGGGAAGCAGGCACCGCGCCGGTGAGGAGGCGGAGCGGGGAGCACTCACCCCCTGGCTGCACTGGGAACGCACTTCAGTGTCACCACCTGGGAAGCTGCGGAAACCGCCGAGCAGGACTTTGCCACGCAATCCAACAGCTGAAAGTGAATGGTCACAAAACCTGCCTGCACCCCTTTAGAGCAGCTTTATTCAAAACTGCCAAAATCCAGAGGGAACCAGGGAGAATAGAAGAATAAATTGACCCACCTGTATATCAGAGTAGGTTCCAAGTCCATAACACAACAAGTAACATCTTGACAAAGTCATAGAATCTCTCAGCCTCCCTTATTTTATTCTTAAAACGTGGCTTTATAAAATTTCTTCCCACTCTGAAGCTTAAATTTCTTTGAAAATTGCAAGCAAGCCAGGAGAACAGATAAAGCACCATTCATGCAGCCCTGGAATATTATTCAGCAGCGGTGAAAGGCGCTATCAAGCAGTGCACAGGCATGAGGGGCCCTGAGGCGCTGACCTGCACCCAGAGATCCTGGGGGGAAGCGGGCTGGGGGGTGCAGGAGGCGCAGGAGTTCCGCCTTTCTGCTCAATTTTACCAAGCCTAAAGCGACTCTAAAAGTTTATTAAGAATGTCAGCGCGCCTTAGCCAGATGCTACCTGAGCCACAGGAAAAGCACATTGTGGTCAAGTCCAGCAAATATGCAGGGGCCGCAGCCACAGAGGCCCCGGAGACCAGAGATTTGCGCGGGACGTCCCAGACTCATCCGGCTGCTGAGTCCCCCCCGCAGCAGCCCCGGAAAGGCAGAGTAGAGACGAGACCGCGCTGCCGGGCCCTGCCTGACCTATGCGCCCACAGTCTTGGGCCACGGCAAAAACAGTGCCTTGATGGCACTAAGTGTTTAAAATTAACAACAACAGAAAGTTCCCCAGCTAACAGCCGGGCAAAAGGGGCCCACTTTTAATTGGCCTTGTCTGCTTCCCGACACTGTGACCTGCCAGTCACTGACCAGGCCGAGGAGGCCGTGCTGGGTGGCCCAGCCTGTACACCAGGCTTCCGAGGCTCGGGCCCTGCAGACCCGCGCAGACTCAGGGCCCCCACCTGGTCAGCAGGTCACGCCGAGGCTAACCCTCGCGTAACCACAGTCTGCGCGTGGAGGCGGGGACAGGAGTGACGTCATAGTTGCCAACTCGGATGAGGGAAACTGGCGTCGCCTCCCACCTGGCCCAGCTGGGCAGAGGTGACTGAGAGGCCACAGTCTCCTGGCCCTGGACGTCCGGAGCCGAGTGGCGAGCTTTCCTTCGGGGAGACCAGCACGTGGATGGGAGAGGGAGGCGGAGGCAGCGGCCTGCTGTCCAATGGGCCTGGGGCTGCGCGAGGGCCCCGTGGAGACCGGCCCGGTAAAGGGAGCCGGAGGGGCTGTGCGGCAGAGGGCTCGGAGCGGCTCCAGCGGGAGGACGCACAGGAAACCGGAGGCGAGGAAAGAGGGGTCTGGAAGGGGCAGGGAGGGGATGCCCTAGCCCAGCCAGCGGCAGGAATGGCCGAGTCCCACCGGCCCAAGTGGACCAGCACGCGAATGGCTCCCAAGGCTCTGCTGAGAAGGAGCAAAGCCGGCCCAGGAACGAAAGCTGTGTTAGGGTTTAGACCCAGGCCGGATTAATCCGCAGGGGAGTCTGCAGGAGGACGGCTGCAGGAGGCAGGGCCTATTGAGAAGTGGTCAGGGTCGTCCCTTGGAAGGGCCTGTCTTGCCCCTGGGCCATAGATCTCCCTCTTTCCATCTTCCTCTCCCACTCCTTCTCCTGGAGCTGCCTCCCACACAGTGGGCAGCTTTCCTCCATGGCGATGTTTCTTCTCACCACTGACCTAAAAACAGCAGAACCAGCTGACTATGGACTGCACCTTCTGAATCCATGATCCAAAATAAATCCTTCCTCCTTTAAGTTTATTTTCTCAGGTATTTTATCACAGTGACTGAAAGCTGGCTAACACAATCTCACTCTCATAAGGATCAAACTATTTCCAAGTCACTTAACTGTGTCCCAGAGCTAAAATCAGGATGTGTATAGGAATACAAAAATATCCAGGGCTGAAATATGCAAAATAGACAATATCTGGCATCCAGCTGAAAGAACCAGACTTGCAAAGAAGCAGAAAAATACAATTCATATTGAGGAGAAAGCTTAATCATTCAAAATAGACCTGGATATGATGCCACTAATAGAATTAGCAGCAAGAACATTAAGTTTCTATAAATATAACCCAAATATTCAGGAAGGTGGTTAAAGATTCAGAGTGAAGTTCTGAGGTGAAAAATTTGTCTGAGATGAAAATTATCCTGGCTCAAATTAATAGCAAATTGGACACTGCTCAAGAAAGATGAATCAACTTGAAGACAGCAATTAGAAATGATTCAACATGAAATATACAGAGTAAAAAGACTGGGGAAAAGTGAGAGAGAGAAAGAGAAGCCAGACAGTTGTAAATACAAACTGGAACCTCCAGAGCAGGTCAGAGGTGTGAGACCGACTTAACAAGCAGCAGCCCGGCAGAAACAGGTGATTTGTGAGGACAAATTGTGCTGGTGGTTACCCACGATGGCTCTGCTATTCTGTAACTGTGACGCATTTCATTTGACCAGAAATAAGTATGACCTCAAGCAGGTGTGGCTGAATGAGTTAAACCAAAATGGTAGCCAGGAAGGCTGAAATTCAGGGACAACACAGACAGCTACTATGCAAGACACATGAACTGCCACTCATGTTACTATCCTAATTGCTGACTTTATTACCTGTTTAACATCTTCTTTATGCAATAGGTAAAACAGTTATAAAAATGCCAAGTGATTCTTCAACTTTTCAGTGTGAGACAATTACAGATTTCCGAGAAGTTATGAAGGTGATACAGAGAGGTCCTTTGCAGTCCTTACTCAGTTTCCCCAGTGGGTGGGTCTAAAGCAGCTACAGGATAACATCAGAACCAGCAGATTGGCATTAGAATTGTCCCACACCCTTTGGTCACTGTTGCAGCTGCATGAAGGCACAGCGCTGGTCCATCATCACAGAGGAACCCCCTACCTGCCCTCCACATGAGGCCATTCCCCCACTCATGGTTTTCTGGAGCCAGGATTTTATCAGAGCAGCAATCCTGCAGAGGTAGCATCTGCAGCGTATGGCCTTTGGGGCTGGCTTTCCTCACTCAGCATGAGCTCTTGAGACCCACTCATGCTGTCACATTTATCAATAGTTTATTCTTTTTTACTCTCAAATTGTATTCTATGGAATCGAATATCACAAGTGGTTTAAACATTCACCCATCGCAGGACATCTTGGTTGCTTCCAGGTTTGGGTGAGTTCAACTGCTCTGAGCATGGGCAGGTTTGTTTTTCAATCTAACTCTTCACTTCTCTGTCATGAACAAATGTCCAGACTCCAACAAAGTTACCAAATGGCTTCCAGACCAGCTGCACAATTTACATCCCTACTAGCAAAGTATGAGACTCTGGTTCCTGCACTTCTCCTAGTGCTTGGCTCCTGCGCTGTTATTTTGCTGCTCTCATAAGCTGTGAAGGGAAGTCTCACTGTGGTGTTCACCCGTGTCACCACGAATGCTCTTAAGGCCAGCGACCTGGGTTATTCCTCATGTGCGTGTTGTTTGTACATACTCTGTGAGATTTCTTTTCATGTAATTTACCCTTTTTTAGCTACATTGTTTGTTCTGTTGAATTTTTAGACTTCTTGTATATCAGTACTTTGTAAGTGATGCAATTTGCAAGTCTTTCCAGACTGGCTTGTGTTTATGTCATCTTTAGATCTTTTCAAGAAAAGAATTCTTCATTTTAATGAAGTCAAATTTACTGATTCTTTTCCTATTAGATCATGCTTTTGGTATCATACCTGAGAATTCTTCATCAAGGGTAGACTTTAAGATGTTTCTCCTGAAAGCTATACAGTCTTTTATATTTTAATATGTAACACATTTGAGTTCATTTATGTTCATATGTGTAGATCATTTATTTATTTGTTTCCTCACAGATATTCAGTTATTTCTATTTTTATTGGAAATACAATCTTACCTCTGTTAAACTGCTTTTGTGTCTTTATCAAGTCGTTTGACCCTAAGTACTTGGATTTTTGATTTCTTTGTTCCATTGCATTGATCTAAGAGCCTATTCCACTAATATCTTGATTACTTAGGTACACAGACGTTTTGAAATGAGGTGGAGTTATTCTTCCTATTTTAATTCTTTTTTGTTAAAATCATTCTAATTGTTCTAGTTCTTTTGCCTTTCCCCATCACTTCTATAATAATTTTGTTTGTATCTACAAAAATTTCACCAGTATAGGTGTTGCATCATATGTCAATTTATGGAGAATTAACATTTTTACTCTTTTGTGTCTTTCAGTTCATGAACTCTGTGTGCCACTTATTTATTTAGATCTTCTTTTCTCTTCAGCCTCTGCTAGTTTTCAGGATCTAAATTCATTCATGTTTTGTGAGATAAACACCTAAGTGTTTCATTCTTTGAGTGGTAGTAATGGGATTGTACTTGATTTTGGTTTCTGGGTATTTTTTACAAATATTTAGAAATATAACTGAGTTTTGCATTTTTTCCTTAGATTCTATAGATTTGCAGAAGTCATTATTTTGTCTTAGAAGGTTTGATAGATTTTTTGGCATTTTTATATAAAAATAATTTCCCAGGGGGAAGGAGGGAGAGGAAAAAGAAAAGACATAAATCTGTATATATGTATACGTAAGATAACTAAAGTGAACATACTGCTGAATGTATTAGTTATTTAGAGAGAACAATTGATACTCACATGGTTAGATGAATTTTACATGTCTATATCTGTTAATGTAAACATCCATTTTGAAGATAATGATATGCAATATTGCAACCATTGTAAAGTTTCCATCATCCTGTTTTGTAGACCTGTAATGTTACTGTTGTGCATTTACTCTAGTCATTTGTTTGTCTCTTTTGCTTTTTGTCTTTCTTCTATGTATCTTTTTTCTTTCTCTTAAATTAAAAAATAAATAAAAATAAATAAATAAATAAATAAAAATAATTTCCCCTAATCGTAAGGATACTTTTATTTCATCTTTTTAGATTGTATTTATTGTTATTCTATTGCACTGGCCAGAATTTCTAACATTGCATTGAATAAGTATAGTAGGGGCAAGTGACGTCTTTCCTCCTTCAGTCTGATGCTAGGGGAAGGGATGGGGGAGATGCTATTTGCTGAACTAGTTCCCAGCAGCCTTTTTATCACGAGTTGTCAGTTCGCATCAAAGACTTCCCTGCACTGGAGGAGACCGTGTCTGTAATAGGAGGCATTGCTTGACTGAGTTGACATCCTGGCCCCGACTTACACTTTTCCTGGTGTGTCATTCACTTTATGCATGGAATTCTTCTGCTAATATGTTGTATTCTTTGGTCATTTGGTGGTCTGTGTGGGGGTTTTGTTTGTTTGTTTGTTTTTGTTTTGTTTTGTTTTGTTTAAATAGTCCATTCCTCCTAATTCCTCAAGCTTGTGTATAGAATTGCTCCTACTGAGCTTTTATTATCCTTTTGATTTCTGCAGTCTCTACTGAAATCTCCATTTCATTCCTAGTATCAATAATTTGTTTCTTTACTCTTTTCTTGTTGATCTTGCTAGAAATTTGCAACTATAATTGACATTTTTTCAAACACCTGTTCTTCGATTCTTTGATTTTCTTTGTTTTCTCTTTTTTAACTAACTATAGAGAATCTGAGAAACAAAAACATTATAACCTTAAAACTCAAGAGTGTTGTTACACTCACCCATGACAGCAAACGTAGAATACCACATCACAGAA